>MU865512.1:30000-34260 GCA_033297215.1 Podospora fimiseda | reverse complement strand
CGATTTTTCTTACGCACCGGTTTTGCTCGCCCGCTGGGCCTCGCCCCCCGGTTTGGGCAGTGGTTGTAGGCCCGCTGGGGAGGGGGGTACAGGGTAGGTGCAGGGTGCCTCTGGTGCTGGGCGTGCAGGGTGGGTGCAGGGTAAGCCCTCGGTGCGGGTGCAGGGTAGGCGGCCGGTGCTGGTTGCAGGGTGGGGCGGGGATTCCGGTCGAGCCCGTCCGGGGAGAGTGATTTTCATTTTTTTTTTTTTTTTTTTTTTCAGGGCCTGTTTGCTCGCCCGTTGGGGCTCCCAGGGGGAGGCGGGGTGCAGGGTAGGTGGGCTGGTGGTGCAGGGTAGGCCGTTGGTGCGGGTGGTTGCGAGCGAAGCCGCGGGTCGGGGTAGCCCGCCGGTGCGGTGCGCGGGGGTCCAGGGTAGGTGCCCGGGCGGTGCAGGGCGAGCCGCCCGGTGCGCTGGGTGTCCTGGGGGGGGTGGTTTGTGTGGCCGTGAGTCGATTTTTAGCCAAACCCGTACAAAATCGGTTTCGCGGGATGCGGCTTCCGGCACGGGAAGCCCGGTGCACGTGCCGGGTCCTGCACGTCGGTCGGTGGGTATTCGAGGAGAGAATAAAAATAGTGAAATGCGACGAAAGGGACGGCGGGCAACAGCGGGTTGGCGGGTGCGGCGGACGGGGTGGCTACAGCGGTTCCGGGGTCCTGGCGAGCCGCTCCCAGCGGTGCGCTGGGTTTTCTGGGTGTGTTTTGCGTGGTCGTGAGTCGATTTTTAGCGAAACCCACACAAAATGGGTTTCGCGGGATGCGAGTTGCGTCACGGGAAGCCGGCTGGGCGTGCCCCGCCCTGCCCCACGGTCGGTGGGTATATGAAAAGGGCCTACCTGTGAGGGGGTCGTCCGGCAAACAAGCTGGGCGCCCCCGCACGGCGGGCCTTCGCGGGCCCTGCAACGTTTCAATTAGTGCGTCGCCGCTTTTGCGTGGTCCCCTACGGTCTGCCGGGGGACTGCCGAATTCGACGAGCAGCCGCCGTCCGGGGGTATTCGCAGCCTGGGAACCTGGCCTGCGGGTGCCTTCGACGGCCGATCCGAAGGCGCTAGGGAGTGAAGCTCCCCCAGCGCCGAGGGTTGGGCTCTGTGGGTGACTGGCGGTTCGCCACACCTACTACAAAGCCACCGGGGGTACCGGCGAGTTGGCGAAGCTGCTCACCGTAGCAGCCGATCCTCCACGTCCGGGCCTCCTCTTGGGGCGCCTAGGCGGTGTCAGCGGGTAGCGAAAGCCTCCCACTCTCGCCTGCCGACCGCGCTCTGGGGAATTCAGAAGGGGAAAGCGGATGCGCCCAGCGGCGAGCCATGGCGACAAAATTGCCGGGCGAGCTGCCGGGGCGCGCGGGTCGCTTGCTTTTAGCGCCCGCCACCCACTGTAACTAGAGAACTCTACCGCCCTGTAACAGGGGCGGCAGGCCTTTTCCCAAGGCGCACGATAGTTACCTGGTTGATTCTGCCAGTAGTCATATGCTTGTCTCAAAGATTAAGCCATGCATGTCTAAGTATAAGCAATTATACAGCGAAACTGCGAATGGCTCATTAAATCAGTTATCGTTTATTTGATAGTACCTTACTACATGGATAACCGTGGTAATTCTAGAGCTAATACATGCTTAAAATCCCGACTTCGGAAGGGATGTATTTATTAGATTAAAAACCAATGCCCTTCGGGGCTCACTGGTGATTCATAATAACTTCTCGAATCGCACGGCCTTGCGCCGGCGATGGTTCATTCAAATTTCTGCCCTATCAACTTTCGACGGCTGGGTCTTGGCCAGCCGTGGTGACAACGGGTAACGGAGGATTAGAGTTCGATCCCGGAGAAGGAGCCTGAGAAACGGCTACTACATCCAAGGAAGGCAGCAGGCGCGCAAATTACCCAATCCCGACTCGGGGAGGTAGTGACAATAAATACTGATACAGGGCTCTTTTGGGTCTTGTAATTGGAATGAGTACAATTTAAATCCCTTAACGAGGAACAATTGGAGGGCAAGTCTGGTGCCAGCAGCCGCGGTAATTCCAGCTCCAATAGCGTATATTAAAGTTGTTGAGGTTAAAAAGCTCGTAGTTGAACCTTGGGCCCAGCCGGCCGGTCCGCCTCACCGCGTGCACTGGCTCGGCCGGGCCTTTCCTTCTGGAGAACCCGGTGCCCTTTATTGGGTGTCGTGGGGAACCAGGACTTTTACTCTGAATAAATTAGATCGCTTAAAGAAGGCTCTTGCTTGAATATTCTAGCATGGAATAATAGAATAGGACGTGTGGTTCTATTTTGTTGGTTTCTAGGACCGCCGTAATGATTAATAGGGACAGTCGGGGGCATCAGTATTCAATTGTCAGAGGTGAAATTCTTGGATTTATTGAAGACTAACTACTGCGAAAGCATTTGCCAAGGATGTTTTCATTAATCAGGAACGAAAGTTAGGGGATCGAAGACGATCAGATACCGTCGTAGTCTTAACCATAAACTATGCCGATTAGGGATCGGACGGTGTTATTTTTTGACCCGTTCGGCACCTTACGATAAATCAAAATGTTTGGGCTCCTGGGGGAGTATGGTCGCAAGGCTGAAACTTAAAGAAATTGACGGAAGGGCACCACCAGGGGTGGAGCCTGCGGCTTAATTTGACTCAACACGGGGAAACTCACCAGGTCCAGACAAAATGAGGATTGACAGATTGAGAGCTCTTTCTTGATTTTTTGGTTGGTGGTGCATGGCCGTTCTTAGTTGGTGGAGTGATTTGTCTGCTTAATTGCGATAACGAACGAGACCTTAACCTGCTAAATAGCCCGTGCCGCTTTGGCGGCTCGCTGGCTTCTTAGAGGGACTATCGGCTCAAGCCGATGGAAGTTTGAGGCAATAACAGGTCTGTGATGCCCTTAGATGTTCTGGGCCGCACGCGCGCTACACTGACAGAGCCAGCGAGTTCTCCCTTGGCCGGAAGGTCCGGGTAATCTTAGAAACTCTGTCGTGCTGGGGATAGACCATTGCAATTATTGGTCTTCAACGAGGAATCCCTAGTAAGCGCAAGTCATCAGCTTGCGTTGATTACGTCCCTGCCCTTTGTACACACCGCCCGTCGCTACTACCGATTGAATGGCTCAGTGAGGCTTCCGGACTGGCCCAGGGAGGTCGGCAACGACCACCCAGGGCCGGAAAGCTATCCAAACTCGGTCATTTAGAGGAAGTAAAAGTCGTAACAAGGTCTCCGTTGGTGAACCAGCGGAGGGATCATTACAGAGTTGCAAAACTCCCTAAAACCATTGTGAACCGACCCCCTAAAACCGTTTGCCTCGGCGGGCGGCACGGGCGCGTCCTGGACCTCCTTCGGGGGGCTCCTGTGGCACCCCGGCCGCTATAAAGCCCGCCGTGGCCGAAAACCAAACTCTTGTTTTTAAACTTCTGGCCTCTCTGAGTTAACTGTACTTTAAATAAGTCAAAACTTTCAACAACGGATCTCTTGGTTCTGGCATCGATGAAGAACGCAGCGAAATGCGATAAGTAATGTGAATTGCAGAATTCAGTGAATCATCGAATCTTTGAACGCACATTGCGCCCGCCAGTATTCTGGCGGGCATGCCTGTTCGAGCGTCATTTCAACCATCAGGCCCCCGGGCTTGTGTTGGGGACCTGCGGCTGCCCGCAGGCCCTGAAAGACAGTGGCGGTCCCGCTGTAGCACCGAGCGTAGTAACTTAAAAAACACCTCGCTAAGGCTGCTCCGGCGGGCTTCCGGCCGTAAAACCCCCCAATCTTTTTTGCAAGGTTTGACCTCGGATCAGGTAGGAATACCCGCTGAACTTAAGCATATCAATAAGCGGAGGAAAAGAAACCAACAGGGATTGCCCCAGTAACGGCGAGTGAAGCGGCAACAGCTCAAATTTGAAATCTGGCTTCGGCCCGAGTTGTAATTTGTAGAGGAAGCTTTTGGCGAGGCACCGACTGAGTCCCCTGGAACGGGGCGCCATAGAGGGTGAGAGCCCCGTATAGTCGGACGCCGAGCCTCTGTAAAGCTCCTTCGACGAGTCGAGTAGTTTGGGAATGCTGCTCAAAATGGGAGGTAAATTTCTTCTAAAGCTAAATATTGGCCAGAGACCGATAGCGCACAAGTAGAGTGATCGAAAGATGAAAAGCACTTTGAAAAGAGGGTTAAATAGCACGTGAAATTGTTGAAAGGGAAGCGCTTGTGACCAGACTTGCGCCTGGCCGATCATCCGGGGTTCTCCCCGG
>MU865512.1:0-25000 GCA_033297215.1 Podospora fimiseda | reverse complement strand
GCGGCACCAGTGCTGCTGGGAATGATGTTCTGCGCAGCACCACGACCACCACGCCAGTCCTTGGCGGAAGGACCATCGACGGTCTTCTGGGTGGCAGTGTAGGAGTGGACGGTGGTCATGAGACCCTCAACGATGCCGAACTTGTCGTTGATGACCTTGGCGAGAGGAGCCAAGCAGTTGGTGGTGCAAGAAGCGTTGGAGATGACAGCGGCGCTGCCGTCGTAGGACTTCTCGTTGACACCCATCACGTACATGGGGGCATCGGCAGAGGGAGCAGAGATGATGACGCGCTTGGCACCACCCTTCAAATGGGCGCTAGCCTTATCGGTGGTGGTGAAGACACCGGTAGACTCAACGACGTACTCGGCGCCGGTCTCGCTCCAGGGAATGGCAGCAGGGTCGCGCTCGGTGTAGAACTTAACGGTCTTGCCGTTGACGACAAGGTCGCTGCCCTGGACCTCGATGGTGCCGTTGAAGACACCGTGGGTAGAGTCGTAGCGGAGCATGTACTCCTGGAAAAGAGAATTGTGGTCAGTCCTGAGAAGAATTGGCTACTGGAAGAGACATGAGATACTTACAGCATACTTGGGCTCAATGAAGGGGTCGTTGACAGCAACGATCTCGACCTCGGGGTGCTCGACGGCGTTGCGGAAAACGATACGGCCAATGCGGCCGAAACCGTTGATGCCGACCTTGATAGTCATTTTGTCTGTGAGGGGTGAAGAAGAACAAGTAAGTAAATCTGAACGGTGTCTGGCTAGTTGAATGAAGCGTAGGTGAAGTGGTGAAAAACCAATGAGTAGGAAATGTATGGAGGGGGGATGTGAAGAAGAGAAAAAGAGAGATCAGGGAGAGACGAGGAATTTGTTGAAGGGGTTTTAAGGACGCAGGATTTGGAAATGTCCGTCCGTGACTCCGATACAGGCGGGATGAGGCAGCAGGCGCGCGTGGGTAGTGTGCGGGGTTTGAAAGGAAATGATAGGGACGGGTGCTTACCAGATATGATATGTGAGGTTGTTGTGGAAGTAGAGACTCGGCGACTTGGAAAAGATCGACGAGTTGAGACGGCAGGATTGATTGACTTAAAATTGAGAAGAGGAGAAGAAGGAGGAAGGTGTGGTGGCATGAGCGAGAATAAAAAAGGTTGAGCCGTCCAACACCAGGTGGGGTGGTCTCTGCATCCAATCAGAAGGGTCTTTTTTTAACAATTTACCTGCCAAGTCCAGCGCACTAACAGAAACTATTTTATGCTGAGTGCGCCAAGTGTTAGTGTTGGGTGTGGGGCTTGTATTGTGGTTGAGCACCGACCAGGGTTGCCAAGTCACGGTCAAAGGGATTGCAGTTGCTTGCATCACGATTCTGGAGGGGCTAGAGGGGCAAGGTGGTCTCGGTGGGGCAGGGCCGCAGAGCTCTTCCTTGCTTCTTTATTTCTAATAATGCGGGACTTTGTGTTAACTCCACGCCACGAACCTCATCTGTTCTGGTTCAGAGACGGCTCGTTGCATTTTCATCAATATCAGATAGACAAAAAAGACATTTGTTGAGGCCATTTCCCCCCTCATTCTCCCTCGCCACAGCCCATTGCTTGATATGCCAAGAGATCGTGTCTTTTCTGGAGCTCCGTTACCGGGCGATCTGTTATATCTTACTAGCTTTTGGCCGACCGAGCAATGCGTATTGGTAACGCTGACGTTTGTAATTCTGGAATGTCCGTTTTATTGCCCGGACCTTGGCCTGTCTCGGAGGAAGTGTGTGTGCTTTCAAATCCCGCATCTCTCCCACGCACTGCCACTCTTCATTTAATTTGTTTTTTATTCGTATGTTCTGTGAAGGGTTCATTGAAAGTTATCAATGGCCCTTCGTAACACTCCTTATAATAATAAATACATGCCCCTCAACTGTCGACGATGGGTTATCTAGATTGCCCCATGATATGTAGATCTCTGCAGATGCTTTCTCATTTCTGCTTTTTTACTTTCCCATCATTAAACCCTTCAATCCTTCTTTTAAACAAGGAGTTGCTGATCTTTGCTTAACTCTCATACCAGGCCTGATGTAAGTCTTCCAGGTCTTCTAATCCTCTTCGACCAAGCCAATGGACGACATCTTGAGGAGAATCTCAGACTTGACGTTGCGAATGCTGCCCTCGATACGTTTTCGAATGATGGGCGCGCCAGATTTTGCCAGCTGATCCTCATATGCCTTGAGCTGCTTTTTGAGGTCGGCGATTTCAGCTCGGACACCGGCCGTCTCGTCATGGTCACCTTCGTCATCATCTCCATCGTCACCGTCGTCATCTCCATCTTCCTCATCCTCTTCGGATTCTTCATCGCCAACGCCGTCTGCTTCCTCTCCATCTGTCTGCGCCGCCGGAGTGCCTGTGTTTGCCGTTATTGGAGTAAAGGCGTCAAAAGAAGTGACCGGTATATCCAGTTCTAGTCCATCCGCGGGAGTCTCGGCTGCATTCATGAACTCCTCTAGCAGGGCTGACTCGTCTACATCATCACCAAAGACATCCTCCGTCTGCATCTCGAACTCTTCCTCTCCTTCTGCATCCTCTTCGTACTCTTCCTCAGATTCTGAATCAGCTTCAACAGCCGGCTTGTTCTCAATCCACTCGATTCGGACGTTGTCAGCTTCGCGATCTGCAGCAAGTAATCGTTCAACCTCGGCCTCTTTGTTTTGAATCTCGAGTTTGCTCAAACGCTTTCTGAATCTCCGGTTTCTGGCATCGTGCATTGGCGGAGTGATTCCATGAGGCCATCGGTGACCGTGCTCAACAGTCTTTGGAAGTGGAACCGTTCTTGCCTCCTCTTCAGACTGAACCTTGGCAAATACCAACAGCATTTGGCAGATATCGGCAGTCTTGACCATGGATTTCTTATCCCATGTCTTCATGCCTTCTGTAATGGTTGGTAGATCGACAAGAATTGCTGCGTACGGTTGCCCAAGAACAACCACCATCGCTCGGCGCCCCTCATCATCGAGCCATTTCAAGGATAAATCAGCACCGCCATTCGCCTTAGGAATGCCGATCTTCTTCTCCTGAATCATCTTTCTGATGTACTCGCAATGCTCGCCGCTCATCATACGGAAGATAAACTCCTCCTCGTGGACTGGATCCGGCTCGGCATCTTCTGCCTCGGAGTCGTATCCTTCTCCAGATGGCCTCGGGGGTATCTTCCCAACGGATCTGAGTTTCACAATGGGCTTAGTGCCACCTCCTGCTCCCGTCTTGACCGCAATTTTGATCTTCTTGTTCTTAATGTTTAGACCATTGGGGGTGGAGTTTGCGAGGGGAACGTCGTCGTCGTCACTATCGTCGCGGGCGCGCTTTTTAGCAGTTGGTTTTGGCTTCCTCCCTGCCTTGGTGGTGATTTGGCTCGGTGGAGGGGCCACTGTAGGAGCGGCATCTTGCGAGAAGCTGAAGCTCGGTGTTGGCAACGGCGGCGGATTCTGGTCGGCTGGTGTTGGAGGTTGTGATCGCGACACAACTTTGATCTTTGGAAAGCCAGAGGCAGATTGAGGAGCCGGAGAAATCGCGGGTTGCGGACTGCGTGACCCATGACTGCTGCCGCCCCCAATTTTCAGTGTGACTTTCAACGACGGCTGCGAGGGTGCTGGTTGCGACATGGTGACTGTTGTAAGGTTTCGACTGGGGAAAAGAAATAGTGTCGCTGCTGCTGCTGCTGCTGCTATGGCGACGGATGGTCTGTCGGCTCTGGTCGACAAACACTCCGAGCTACAGTCGCAAAGGAAAAACTGCGATCAATAGCGGATCTGCGCTCGAGGTTACGGTCGAAGAGAGATGTGTGGTCGCAATAGATTTAGCCGTCGAGGTAGTAGTTGCAGTAGATGAAGCAGAGCCACGATTGAAGAAAAGCTCTGATCGCCTGAATATATGCACCAGGGGAAGAAAGTTTGCTGTCGTCTAAGTGAAAAGGTGGCGATGGAGGAATTGGAGTTGCAATCGCAGAAGGAATCGAAGCTGGGGTCACTGAAGAAGAGTTGTTAGTCGACCAGAAAAAGGCACCAGGAGGCAGAATTTATCCCAGCTGCCACCTTGGTCCACGATGAATCGGAATGCGCACGAAAGCAAACACACCACACACCCTGAAATTTGAATGATGCAACTTCTCAATGAACCACCATTGAAGAAGCGCGTCAACAAACTGTGGGGAATTTTCCGATTACCCAGGGATCGACTGGGGAGTGCCTGCGTGGAAAATGCAACGCTGTCGCAGAAACCCACCTGATGGATATACGGCTGGGGTGTTCCGCGATGAAATAGGTATTGAAGCTTGAAGAATTGCTCGATGAAAAGTGA
The DNA here is from genome assembly GCA_033297215.1 of Podospora fimiseda. Classification (NCBI taxonomy): domain Eukaryota; kingdom Fungi; phylum Ascomycota; class Sordariomycetes; order Sordariales; family Podosporaceae; genus Podospora; species Podospora fimiseda. Next base: position 20,673 of record MU865512.1, on the reverse strand, counting down.
ATTGAAAGAGGAGACCCAGAACCAGCTATAGTCGTCAAGAACTAATAAAAAGAATCAACCCCAAATATTCCCAGCCTCCTGGTTTTTTGAAAAGATTGCAAAAAGGAAAAGAACAAAGGGAGCTGCAAATATTGGTACCTTAAGCTTTAGTATCCACTAAATGCACCCCTCTCCACTTTTTAAAAAGCGGGTCCCAGTCGAGTAAAAGTTCTGCCGCTTCAGTCTGGATCAAAGCTCGAAGAATTTCCAAAGGTTGCCGGTTCCAACTCCACAACTGTCAAAAGCAAACACAAATTCACAATGCCTCACAAACCGCCAACTGAAGAGGAGCATGAAGCTCGCAAGCTCGTTGGAATTAATTATGAAACAATCACTAATGTTCACGCCACCGACATCCCAGGTCACTATCCTGGCGAGGACCATTCTTGGGACATCAACAAGTTTAGAGATGGATTCAAAGTTCAAATCCATCAGAATGATCCTTACGAAGCCTCATTCTCCCTCATTGGATGCGACCCCAGCATTGCCAATGCCTTCCGCCGCATCATGATTGCCAACATTCCCACTTTGGCCATCGACCAAGTATTCATCTACAACAACAAGTCGGTAATTCAAGACGAAGTTCTCGCCTCCCGCTTAGGACTCATTCCCTTCACTGGCGGCCGCGAGGGTTTACAAGACTTCATGAAATGGCGCGCCAAGGACGATGAGCCAAAGGACTATAATACCGTCGGTTTGGAGCTCTGTGTCAAGTGCGAGAATAACCCCGACGCTAGCCCAAACGAGACAGATCCCAGAAAGCTGTACAAACACGCTCATGTATACGCCAAAGATATTGTTGTCACCCTCGCTGGCAGACAGGTCGAATTTTTCTCGGGCGAGAATGCCATCCGCCCCGTCAACCCAGATATCCTCATCGCCAAGCTGCGTCCTGGCCAGGAAATCGACATCAAAATGCACATGATCAAAGGCGTTGGCTCCAACCATGCCAAATTCTCACCCGTCGCAACTGCTTCGTACCGCCTTATGCCCGTCATCAACATCACTCAACCTATTCTGGGCCGCGATGCCGAGAAATTTCAAAAGTGCTTTCCCGAGGGTGTAATTGGGTTGGAAAGGGTCACCAGGGAAGAAGCCCAACAAGTCGGAAGCGGATATGAGGGACACGAAGGAGAACTCAAGGCTGTTGTGGTAGATCCTCGCCGCGATACCGTCAGCAGGGAATGCTTGCGCCATGAAGAGTTCAAGGACAAGGTCAAACTCAGCCGCAGGAGGGATCATTTCATCTATTTGGTTGAGAGCACTGGTCAGATTGAAAGCGAGCAGATTTTCCTTGAGTCTGTCCAACACCTCAAGGCCAAGGCCAAGAAGTTTGAGATTCAGCTCAAAAACATGGTTAGATAACTGGAGGTCGCTTGGGAATCAAAAGGGTTGGGTAACATTGGTGTTGTAAAAGGTTGCGTGCAGATATACCCTTCTTTTGCTTCTCTTTTCCTCCCTCTCCCTCTCTTTCTGTCTCTTTCTCTTACAATTGCTATTATTCTACTGGAGAACGGCGTATCAGTGTGGGTAACTGCGGGTCTAGGTATCATATTTAATATTCAACTACTTCCCGTCGAAGCTTCCTTCACTTTAATCAGTCAACATTACAGACTCAAATCCAACGCCTAACAACGGGTCTTTTCAGAGTGTTGCCAAAGAAAGCTTCAAATTGCTCCGTACACCCTTTCTGAATATGCTTTTGATCTTTTGTCCATCCATTATTCTCTTCAAATTTCCCCATTTACATCAAGTTTTCTCTTTTCTCTCCTTTTCACATTTGGTGAACCACCCAGTCCACTACTGCCCTTTCCGTGAACAGCCGGTACCCTTTTATAATTCCCCAACGCCAACTTGGTTCCGCAGGTCAAACACTCGCCTCCCTCTGGTACCTCGCAGAATATGCACAAGCAGATACTGCAAACAAAACCCGTGTCCACCACATTCCTATGGCAAAAACATGCCGCTCGAAAGTCCACACTGTCAGCGCTCGGAGCGACCAAGTAATCCGCCACGCCCTTCTTCGCTGTAGCCGCAGATACGGCCGGTTTGATGGATTTTCCTTTTGTTAGGGAACCCCCTGATTTTGAATTGTCAACTGCTGAAGACGCATTAGACGGGGCTATTCCTCGACCAAAACCAAACATGAGGTGTTGGAGGAGCCCTCGTGGTTCTTTGGCGCGAATGAACGTGCCGCGGGTTATGAATGAGGCTTGCTGCAGGAACATTGCGGTGCCACGGAGGGAGAGTGTGTCAATTGCTATGCGGCCATGAGCGGCGGCGAAGACGGCGTTCATTGTTGGTATGTATTGTGCTGGCGCGGAGTCGGATACTGAGAGGACTAGGATGCGCGCGTGTAAGCCTGTGAGACCACCGCTCGTGGAGGATGTTGGTCCTCCTCCTCCCCCTCCTGCTGCTGCTGAGGAACCGCCGCCGCTGCCTGTGGAGGATGTAGGTTTTGGAGCTTGGGTTGTTGCTGAGAGGGAAATGGCGGTTTTGTTAATGTAGGATAGGGCGAGGGTTAATGCGCCAGAGATTTGTGTGGTAGGGAAGGAGAGGTCGGCTGGAGTGGATTCTTCCATTAGGGCGCGGAGGGATGTGATGATTGAGTATTCGATTTGGGCGAATTGAGGGTATTTATTTGCTGAGTTTTCGAGAGGGGGGCGGCGGGCGGCGGTGTCGGCGTCGCGCATCTCGACGTCTTCTGGGGGAGGTTTGGGCGGGGATGGGTAGAGCCATACGGCGCGGTTGGTGTGTGAGGCTATTATTGCTACCTGGTTGGAGTTGCTATGTGCTAGGTGGGTGTTGACGAAGATGAGGATGTTGGTTATCGCTTTGGAGACGGGGAGGACGTCGGAGAGGGCTGCCCAGGCGCGCGGGTTGGTGTCGATTATTATGGTACATAGTGAGGGTATGTCGTCTGTTTTGTAGACTTCGTAGTGATCTGATGCGTCGACGGCATCTTGGGCGCTCATTTTAGATGGTATTGTTCGAGGTGCGGAGTTGATTCATTGAGAAATGTGAAAGCAGAGCGTGTTGTAAAAAGTCCGGCCCCGGTCCTTTGGATAGTTACCTTAAGCTCGCTAGCCAAATCTGTCAGCGTCACAAGGGCCTAGACGCGGGGCGGCAGTCTTTCGGTTCCGGGGTTGCCCCTCCTTGCATACACGCTACATAAAAGATATTGCGCTAACATCAGTTGGGACGGAGTAACGTGGGGGTAGTGAGGACCATCATGAGGAAAAGTTGAGGGACCGAGGGGCAGTTGAACCTGTCATTTCCATCTTCAAATACATGACATAAGAAATAAAGAGAGGGTTCAAATTCCGATATAATTTTAAAAAAGAAGGGTATGTGGGAGTTGGGATTTGGGAATGGCGACGACTCTGGTTCGGTAACCGACTTTCCTTCAACCTTCTCGGCCTCTGAGGCAATCCACTCCTTCGGGACGTTCATTTACCAGGGCAACAGGATCAAGGTAGCAAGGCCACAACAATAGGGATTGCAAAGTTCTTGCAAAGTTTCTCGCAAAGAGCCCACTCTCATTTCTCTCGATTTCTATATCAATTGGGCGTTTTTCTGCATCATCTCACGAATTGCGATTTTCCTCATCATTTCAAGATTTGGTTACTCGAGCACATTAATTCGCGATTTCGTCATTGTTTCACAGCAACTAGCGACTTGCCAGCGTTTCTTTATCAGTTTACGACCCGACCACTGCTTTCTCCAGCTCACGACTCGGTCGCTTTGCCGCGTGAGGAATTGGTAACTCAGATACAAGGACTCAACTTCAGTCATCTCCAAACAGAATCAGACAAGCATCATGACACCCACTCCCCAATTTTACCACGCACTCCTGCGCCCCGCCGTCATCCAAATCCTGCGCTCTGTCGGCTATCACAGCGCTAAAAATTCCGTCCTTGATCAGGTGACAGACCTGGCAGCTCGTTACCTCACCAGACTCTGCGAGTTGACCGCCACGCACGCAAGTCTCAATAGCAGCCTCGAAAATCTGCCAATGTTGGAGGGCCCAGACCGACCGGCATCCGCACAGCCAGTTCAATATCCATCAGTTCCTGTCCCATCGATTATCGACGTCCGGCTCGCTTTCCAGGACATTGGCGTTCTTCTTCCAGAGAAGATACAGCAGGAGCAGGATTACCTGGGCATTGAAGACTTGCGCGGGGTAGAGCAGTTTATCGCTTGGGCTGCCGGATCGCTGAATAAGGAGATCCAACGGGTTGCTCTCGATGGGAATGACGAGGCTCACGATTACTTGGATGGTAAGTAGTTTTGAAAAGAGTGATTGCCCCAGAGCAGTAATTTCTAATCCTTCCTAATTATTAGCCCTCAAAAAGAAACACAGCAAAAACGACGATGATCACAAATACCTCGGAACCATTCTGGGAAGACCGTATGACCAAGGAGAGGTTCTCATCGAAGGAGGCGAATTCACCAGTATCAGTGCTTGGGAAGCCGCTCGACACGCTGCTGCCGTGAAGCCGGTGCTAGAGCAGCCTCAGATCAATGGTCACAGAAACGATAACGATTCTAGGCCTGGTAGTTCTGGACTCAGCTCTGCAGCCAGCGTAGGAGATGAGATGGATGTGGATCTTGACTAAAAGTCCAAAAGCGATCATAGAGGAGAAGGAGATCGATCACCGGCGAGCTCGCAGACATTAGGGCGGACACCTCCAAGCGATCATTTCACCAAAGCAGAAGATAGGGACGAGAAGGCTGGAAAAGCACTATTATCTTTCCACATACCTTTGCCTTCGTCACGATGCCTTCCTGTTGTCCAAATGCCACGGAATCTGACAGGAATGACTGTCACGATGAGGGGATCTCTGTTGCTAACTTTGGTAGTGGTTGGATTACGGAAGCCTTTCAAATGAATACAAACCGAAGCCTTCCGTTCCAAATCAACCCCCCACCCCTCAGGAAAAGTATGAAGACCTTGATGGATTTGGAAGCCAACTATATGCTGATGATCGCCAGAATCGGGCCAGTTTCAGAGTATCTTTTTGGTGGCGTTTGGACGAGAGGAAGCTATTGTGATGATGGCAAACGTATCGAAGGAAATTCTGTCACCAATAGATTTCTGGACGTCTGTGGCTATATTCTGTTTTCTACCAGACCAATTCAAAAAAGAATAATACCATTAGAATCCTCTCGTCGAGTGCACTTTCACTGTACATTTAGATTTTTCGTTGGCCTACGTGGTGGTTTTTAACATTGTGATAAACCATTTGGTTGAAAAGTTTGACTTTGAAGTTGGTCGACTTTGTGCAGTTTGCTACCCCGTCTGTTCGTCCAACCAGAGGACCCCGTCCATTTAACCGATTCCGACTTTAAGTCAACAACTTCGAAGTCAAACTTTTCAATCAAACGGGGACGGAAAAGTATGCAGAGAGTGCCAAAATAACAGCCAAATCTTCGCATTCTGTTCGCAATTTTTGAATTTTTGAAAAAGACTGTTCGTAGATAAGATGACACTTCCTAAAAAGGAAGTAAATATGGGCCAATGGCAGAGTCTGGCTTCTGATTGGCTGTCTACCCCGTCCATTTAACCGGTTCGCTTTTTTGGGTGTCGTGGGTGTTCGTGGTGGAATTGTGGCCCATTTCCTAATGTGGTTTGGCTATCCGAAAATGTATTTTTTGATGGGAATTTCAAAGATTTACGATCGCCATTACATATCTAAATTTCACTAAGGTCTCCACCACCCCAACACCCAAAAGACGCGGTCTGTGCACTGAGATAAGCTATGATGAAAGGAATAGTAGAGACTCAAGAAGAGCAGGAGGAGGAGGAATGTCAAGTGGAGCGTCAAAGAAAGAAGAGAAAAAAGAATTAAAGAGGGAAAAAGCTGCCGCTGTCACGGCGCTGGCCCTGGGTCTGGGAAACCCAGAGTAAAGCCTACTATATAAGCCATTCGAGTGCAAGTCCTGGGGACTTGTAGTCTTGTATCCTTTTGTGAGGGCATGGCTCAGTGGGCAGAATGGCTCTCAGTACACGCCGTGACAGCCGCAAAGAAACAAAAGAAGCAAAAGAAAAAAACAGATGGAACAATTTGAGATTGATTTGGAAATCAGGATAGTGCCGAATACGTGTATGTAATGGCCAAAGTTAAAGAGAAATAGTATAAATTGCCCTGAGTTTTGAGGGCGGTTGTGGAGTTGATATCTGTTACTTTTAAATGTCTTGTTTGGTGTTTGACGGTTTTGTTTAAAGCTTTGAGAGGAATATTTAGGTGTTGTGGATGTGGGAAGTGTCACGGCGTGTACTGGGAGCCATTCTGCCCACTGAGCCATGCCCTCACAAAAGGATACAAGACTACAAGTCCCCAGGACTTGCACTCGAATGGCTTATATAGTAGGCTTTACCCTGGGGTTTCCAGGCCCAGGGCCAGCGCCGTGACAGGAAGCTTTAGTTTTAGACTGTATATATTTTCTTTTGGTTGGGAATTCGGAGGGAAACGAAACTGTGTATGGTTCATGATTATTTTGTATATTTTTCTGGCGTCAAATTCTGGGTATATATTATTTTCTGTATCTCTAGAGCGATGAAAGGCCAGACCTGGTGGTCGCTCAGAGAAAGATAACTGAACCAAGAAGTTTACCGTATGAGCAAAATGTGTTATCAAGCAGGGGATTAAGGATGGATACTAATTCCCTCCCGTAGCGGGTATAACGCCCAAAGAAGGGGATATATTTAATAGAGAGTATGTTTCCCCGGTAGAATAACATAAATAACATTATTATGTTTAGGGGGTTTATGAGAAATAAAGATATTTGGTGAACAAAGATGCAGAGGGAGTTTAGTCTGGAGAAGGTGGTTAAAAGGGGATGATCAAATGAAATTAAAAGATATGGAAGGGTACGTGAAATTGACGTTTAGTTTGGACAGAGGACAATTGCGCATATAAAGTCGAAAATAAGTGTTTTGTCGAATCGTTGAGGAGGTTTGGGAGGGGTTGTGATACGATTAGGCCGTGGAGAAGTGTTAATGTTGGGATTCGTGCGCAGTCCGATTCTTGGATGAGGGGGTATAAGAGGGTGTGATGGGTATCTCTTTCAAATATTGGTTTTGTCTCGGCTTGTGAGAAGTCATGTAGGTTTGGGCAAATCGTACCTTGGGATGTGTGATGAGTACAGAGGGATTTATCTCAGGCATTACTGAGCGCAAGTATTCCCTTGTGACAGCTCAAGCATCCATTACACCATCAAGGTGTATCACAATCATCAAACTAGACCAACGAACGAGACACTAAGCAAGTGAGAAAGACAACCAATCCACATAGAACACGCACCATTACTTCAACACAGGCACAAGGAGTGAACGGTATGTGTGTATGTGTGTAGACAAACGCCTTATCGATATTGTGGTATCCGAATTCCCTGAAAACCCCTAAAAAGAAATATTTAAAACATCAATCAATAAACGCCCCTCCTTCCCGTCCGTCGAAATGCGCAAATGCAGCTTCTTTTCAGTCATCCTAGCTTCGTGCCCCTTCTAAGCCGTCTCCTTCCGAGATGACAGTGATTCGCAATACGGTAAACTCTGAGAGTTGAGATGAGTCAACACCTTCCGCTCTGCCGTGCGATTCGTCGCAAACAGAAAGTCGACAAATCCTTCGTCTCCGCACTGATCGTTTCGTCCACTCGTCCGGTACGTCGACTGTTGACAGCTATAGCCCCGCCTTTCATCGTCTATAGAAATGCGTTGTTTGAGTGGTAACGACTGTCGTCGATCGACAAGGTTCAAGCTTTGGAATGGAAAAAACAATTTATTCTAACCATACCAAATAAGTCAGCTTCCACCTATTTCCCTCCAATAACCAGAGATTACAACTTACACTTTCCAGCAACAGCCTTCAACAAAATAGCATATCGCTTTCGCATAGCCACACGATGACGCGACCACTTGTCGTCGGGAGAGAAGCGCGCGGGGTGAGCGGACTTAGTCACCTCGCTGCCGAGCACCTTTTTGAGAGTGTACTGGCGGGTGCCATCGGCGTTCTTGACATACATGAGATGCATTTTGGAAGATGATTGTTATGGGTTGGGTAGAGAAAAAGAAAGTTGTTGACGATGACGACAAGGAAAACCGACCACAAAATGAAAGCGCAGAAACCAAGAGTAGGCAAGGCAAGAAATCGAAGTGAAGCGATTGCCAGAGATAACTAATTTTTGCGACCGACAAAATATTGTGCTAGCGGGCGGTGAAGAAGAATTTCAGTGGGGTTTTGCCGTTTGGTAACTTTAGTTGGGTGGGCGCTCGGACCCGTTTGGTTCCAGATGGTGTTGTTCACACAACGCTCAACTTTGGAAACCCTGGGGAAGCTCACTTGGACAAAAAACATCTATCGTTATCAATTTGGTTTGGCTTTTCTGAGGAGGAAAAAAAGGCAGCTAAAACACTAAAAAGAAGGGAAAAGAAAAAGCCATCGCGTTACAAGCGAAAAGAAACACCAAATCATATCGTAACAGTCATTATCATCACAAATTTCCAACCTTAAACCAACGACGGGGATGTAGCTCGCGCCAATTCGGGAGCCTGGTTTCCCACAGCAGAGCCATCAGCTTCTTCAATGACGGAATTATCATCAGCCGGTAACTCGGTGGCGGGACAACAAACAAAAGAGAAAGAAAAAAGATACTCATCTCTTCCTCTCCCTCACTTTAATCTTTCTGCCACTCTTCTTCGTAACCCCTCCAGATGTAGCAGTCTTTGCCATCTTTGCCTGCGTAATCTCCAACTCCCTCTCAGCCTCCGTTAAAGCTTTGAGCTTCTTTTTCGCAGCAGTCAATTTCCCTTTTAACTTTTCCAGATTCTTTGCCTTTCTCTCCGCCTCGAACTTCTTTTCGTCATTATCCTCCATCTCCTCATCTTCATCTTCATCCCCCCTCATCTCCCTCTTCAACTTTTCCTCCCGTTCCTCAACCCCATCAGCAAAAACAATCTTCTTCACCTTTCCCGGCTCATCCTCCTCACTATCCCATCCCTCATCCTCTTCCTCCAATCCTCCAGCTAAAATCCACCTCTCCTCCAACCCTTTAACTTCTTTTAGCGCAACACTCCTCAAAGTCCTAACATAACCCAAATCCTGAGTTTTTAAAAGCCTAACCAAGTCCACATCCATGGCTTTATTTCCTCTATCCCCGTGAACCTTTCCATCGAATTCCTTTCCACGGGTGATGGAGGCCCCTGGTCCTTTACGGGACATCATACCAAAGTAAAATTCATCTTCGTTTCGATCGGCTGCTTTTTGTCGCAAGGATTTTAGGATGGTTTGTTTCTTTTTGTAGTCTTTGGCTCGCTTGGAGTAGTCTTTGTGTTTTTCTAGGAGACCGAGTTTGGCTCGTTCGAGAGGTTGGGCTCTTTCTCTGTGAGAGCGGCGTTGGACGCTGGGAGAGGGGGTTAGTATTTTTTTTTCCTTTTGCGGTCGCATTTTGGGTTGGAAATTGAGGGCGGTTACCTGTTCCTTAGGGAAGACATTTTGGCGGTGATTGATTATCGCAGGCTGATGGATTCGCTCTCGTTTGGGAGTATGTTGTGATGGGTCGGTATTTTGTGGTGTAAGAAGAATTGTGATGCAAGAAGAAAGTTGTTGAAAATCCGCGACTGTGGGTATGGTCACTACTTGGTTGTGTGTGGTGTGCTGCTGCAAAGTTGGTGTTGTGCTGTGAAAGCAAACCAAAATTTTAGGAGCTGCGATAAGCGGATAAGGAAACAGTTGCTCCACCCACTGCACAATTGCACTGGAAACGACGTCATAACGTTATTAAGGGACTTATATTTCTTTAATTAAAAAGCTTCCATTTCCATTTTATTAAGTTTACCTAATTATTCTTCCTTTGCCTTTTTATACATCAACTTATTTTATGGGCGGAGACTCGAGCATTCTGAGCTGCCAAAATCATCTGGGGCGGCATGTCAAAATATTTTGACAAAAGACCACCAAGACCAACCCTCCTTCCTTTGCTTTGCGGGTTCGGCAACTACTTCATTAAAATCCGACTGATTTGAAGTTGAGGATCCGCCGGTGGGCATAACTGCAGGTGCAAAATCATGTTTCACGGCGAAAGGAATGGTGTGCGAGGTGAAGATTGCCGGTAGTAGTGCCCCTATATACGGAGCTCAGTATCATTTTATATTAGAGGGATTATATATACTGACTGCTTCTGCTTGGAATGAAACCGAGGTACATCGTGGGATGTTTGATGTGTGGAATTACCTTGATCTCCGATGGTGTTCTTTCAGAAGAAGTAGTTGAGGTGTATGCCAAACTTTTACTCATCCCACCAGATGCAGGCGCCCAGTCCGACGTCATCCATGGATCCTATGATTTGATACATGGGTCTGCGACCGCTGAGGGCTAATGCTTCTGCGGACTCATCCGCCATGTCGACTGGATCTACTGAAGCTTGGTCGTGCCATTCTTCACCGCAAATTCTAATCCGCACAATTTCGTTGTTGTCGTAGAAGAGCTCTTGGCCATCAGACTTCCATACCCAGATGCCGTCGACTGGTCGACTGAAAACAAGAGTTAGTCTCATAACACAAGACCAATTTGCACAGGGGGTACAGGATTGGTCTTACAACTCGCAATCGTCTGGCAGGTAGTTGCGTGGGACGTATATGTTGTCAAAGAATTCCGTCGAGACTATTGGTCGGTGGTAGTTAGTGTTTGGTCACAACGGGGGACAAAATTCTGAATATTGACTTACGTCTCATCCCCTCAGCCGTCTGAGATGCAATGCGAGCCTGGATAACCTCCGATTTGAATGGTCGAAACACCACGATGGTAAACTCGGCTGGATTTGTTGATAGAGAACAGATTAGCCTCAGCAATCAAGTTTCACTCGTGACAGAGAGTCGTCATACCATTTACGCTGGCAAGGCCATCTCCTTGTCCCAAGAGTCCCTCAGAGTGCCATAATATATCCTGCAGGCAGATGCAGAGACCAACGCCCAAGACCAGCTTATTCGCATATTTGGTGTTAATGGCGTCTGTCAGCGCATGAATACTCAGCACGCCGAATTCCTTGGGATGTATTTGTATAACATCGGCGATTTTCGTGAGAATGAACATGATGAAAGTTGTCAAAACTTTTGGGGAGGGAGAGAGAGATATATATGAAGTTGAGCAATGTATATGTAACGGAATGGGAATGGCTTTGTGGAATTTGGTTGGAGGAAGAAAGCTAAAAATAATTTCGAGCACAGTTAAATTTTGTTAATTAGCAAAGATGGGTGGGCGACGATGAGTAAAGATTTTGGTGAAGAACAATTGAAGTGGCTGGTATTGTTGAGATGAATAGAATAAAGTTGGTCATGAATGATTTTGAATTGCTAGATAAGTCTATCTAGTATCTATGGATGGCTACAATGCTCTGTAAAAAGGACTTTAAAATCCCCGCAAATCATTCCCACTTCCCAAAATCCAGGTTGTTGGAGAACCTCCACTGAAAGCCGCTGCAGAGTCAAACTTACATATGTCGCCGCACCCCACCCTGCCTTGGAGGTTCTACCCTGAGTGGTGATCTTTCACCGCCTTCCCCATTGAAGGTGTTAGCGCGCCTTTTTTCTATTTTGGCTTTCTTTCCCTCTGTTAAAATAGTTGATTCGCTAATCTAGGATATCTTCACATGACATTGAAAGCCCAAAACCCTCACTTCTCATGATATCGATGTTAGGAACAACTCCAGATAGGATGCGTTGTCAAGGAAGATGGGTCGACACTTCTCAGAAGGACGGTGCATTGGTAATCTGGCGTGTGTTCAGCATTGAATCAATCTTGTACTGGGACTATTACACTTTTTTCCTCAATACCAAGAATTGATCCTTAGGGAATAAACTCCCTCTCGGATCAGAAGGGATTCCATCCCGCTTAAGTACAGTGATGTGTTGACGATACAATGACGAAATGACTTTGTATCACCTCTGTGTCCAGGGATCCCAGTGTTCAGTCTGTGTTCTGACAATCGATTTATTATTACTTACAATTGACAAGATCTTTAAAGGTCCAGAACCCGAAAATCAATAAGCTGCATCCCAATACAGCTGAAAGCCAATCTCTTTAGCGCCGGAAACCAAATCTCTCGGGGCTTCGATCCCGATTCCCGCAGTGGGGGGGATCATTTACAGGGCAGTCATACGGCTCTTTTTTGAGGAAACCTCGTGACCTCCTTTTTGTTTTCTTTTCGAAATTGGGATTCGTATTCGTATTCCAACAATGCACTTCATGTTGCTCAGCCACAACTTAATTGTGGCTGATCTATCTATTTTGGCTAAGCATCCAGTTGCCAAGTTCGAGGCTGAGTATAGACCCACATTAAATTTAACCAGGCTTGCCTGCAAGTCGCGAGCTTTCACTCATCATCAAACCACCATCGCGACTTTGCGCCAAGCATCACCACTTTCAACCAAAACCTCATCAGCGGTCAACTTTTGATACCCATCAATATTGAACCCATACACCATTCATTCCAACCTTTACATTCATTGCAAATAATCATCAAACCCCCGCCAAAAAAAATTAGCACAACCCATCTATCGCAAACCAACAGAAACTACATATATCCATCAAACAAACCTCAACCGCCCAAAATGTCAACACCAACCTCTCTAGACCCTCAATCCTCCCGCCCTCTAAAAAAATCCCGTTCCGCACACTCCTCCACCCCCACAGCAATCCTCTCCACTCAAATCCAAAAACTCATGTCAAACCCCTCCCAACAAATCCCTCTTCCCCCTCCAACTTCTTCTTCCTTTTCCAAAAAAATCCTTCCCCCTCCTCCAGAAATCGTCACAAACGTTCAAGGATCCTCAGCAGGAGCAGGTTCCGGTGAGTTTCACGTTTATAAAGCCGCTAGACGGAGAGAATATGAGCGATTAAGGCAAATGGATGAGGAAGTAAAAGAGGAAACTGAACGACAGAAATTTGAACGAGAAAGAAAAGAACGGGAGGAGAAGGATGCGGAGAAGACAAGGAAGAATAGAGAAAAGAGGGAGAAGAAGATGAAGGCTAAGATGAAGGGGAAGCAGGGAGGGGGAAAGAAGGAGGAGGAAAGGGGGAAGGAAGAGGAGGAGAAAAAGGTAGAGGAGAAGGGAGAGGAAATTCAAAAGGGGGAAGAAGGAAAATCAGAAGTACCTTCTGCACCGCCGGTGCCGATTGCTGAAGGACAAGGGTTGGTTATTTGTGAGGATGATTGAAAAGGACGGCAAGTATTTTCGGCACCACTGAGATGGCTGATGCTCTCAGTACTTACGGCGATACCGCTGAAACAGCCACTACTAGCTCTACTCCTGCCAAAGATGGTTAGGTCGACCCCGAGGCCTACAAGTTACGACGATCTCGCCGACGACAAAGCCCAAGAGGCTATGGGAGGAAGCCGTCAAAGGAATTGATTCGGGCAAGAAGGGTAAAGGGAAAGGCGGCGTAGCACCGGCGATGTTGAGCAGTGAAGAGGAGAAAAGTTTGAGCAGGAGCGTGAAGGAACAAAAGAGAAGGAGGGCGTTGAAGAATAGAGTTCATTTATGACAGGGGGAAGAACAAGACAGAACGGCTTTTGCCGGGGTTTCAAACTAATAACAGAGAATGGGACCGTATTACAGTTTTTGGAAGGGAAACCTGAGTGTGTCCCTGTTTACCTGCTTGGGTTTTATTAAGTTCCCAGCTTGTTTGCTGTATCTATAATATGATTACTGCTTGTATTAAAAAAAGAATTAGAAATGAAGCAAGAAAAATTGGAAATGTGATTCTCTGCTTGTTCCAGACATTCGGTTGAGAGAGCGAGAGATGTAAAGCGAGTTGACAGCACAAGCTCAATTGTGATGCTTTTTTGGTGGTGGTTGGGTTTGGCTGATTTGATTGGTTGGAGCTACTGGTGGGGGGCGGGTTTTGTGGGGTGGAAGTGGATCTTTCAAGGTTCTCCATCAAAATTTCTGGGTTGAACGGCAGGAAGAATTCATTCATCAACCAAACATCGCAAAATACACATACCGACAAGATGGTACGAAAACTCAAGTTTCACGAGCAAAAGCTCCTGAAAAAGTATGTTCATGTCAATGAAATAAAGGGATCAGGGCAACATAGGCTAACATCAATTTCGCAGGCATGACTTCGTCAACTACAAGCAAGATAATAACCACAGAAATCACGATGTCGCCCGGTATGAACTTTTTGATCGGGATGCTAGTTTTTGGTCAATTTCTAATAGATTCGCAGGCGATATATGATTCAGAAGCCAGAAGATTATGTACGCTCCGTCAACTTTACCATAAAACGCCCCATTTCAATTTCATAAACCTGCAGATACAAATGGTACGGTAAAAAGCGTTATACTGACCAGCCAACAGCACAAGTACAACAGGATATGTGGTTCTCTCAGGCAACTTGCACACCGACTCTCACTTCTCCCTCCAGACAACGAGGTCAGACGGAAACATGAGCAACTTCTCTTGGACAAACTCTACGATATGGGTATCCTATCAACCAAATCCAAACTTTCACAAATCGAACACAATGTCACAGTATCAGCCCTCGCAAGACGAAGATTACCTGTTGTCATGACCCGGTTACGCATGGCCGAGACTGTTCAGGCTGCTACCAAACTCATCGAACAAGGGCATGTGCGTGTCGGTGTTGAGGAGGTGCGAGATCCCGGTTTTTTGGTAACGAGAAGCATGGAGGACTTTGTTACCTGGACTGTGGGTAGCAAGATCAAGCAGAATATTATGAAATACCGCGATAAGCTCGATGATTTTGAGCTGCTTTAGGTGTGGGATGGGAGAATGGCGCGAAAACACTGGATATCAGATCCTACGGCTACGGAGTCTACAGATTATGATCGGTTATGGGTCATAAGGACCAAGGGAATCAAGTTCAATATGTGCTTGATTCAAAGAACCAATAAATATTGGGTCCTTACCACCGCTGGGTTTGTAGTTAATAGCATTTTTCTTCATCTGAAATTAATTTTTTCAGTCCAATGCCAAGTGGCACTTTCCTGCTTCTCAGTGAAGATCATGTTTCGTGGTCCCAATCTTGGCCGTTCTTGCTTCCAGTCATGCGGCCATCAAAGCATGGCTTCCATTAACCATAATGAAAGAATCATTCTCGTCGAACGACTCTTCTTCAGTCCATGTCCATGTCATCCTCATCATCATCGTCGTCATCATCCATATCCGACCCGATGGCATGTCCACCCAGCGTCTCGGTAATCTCCTCGACACCGCCGTCCGTTCTGACCCTGAGCCTGCGCACCTCGCCACCAAAGGCCTTGCTCTTCTTGCTCGACGTCTTGGCGGCCAACTCCTCGCGCTCGAGCTCCTCGACATCCACTCCACGCTCGGCAGCCAACTCGGCCAAGCGTCTCTTCTCGCTGCCACGAAGGCGGGGCAGCAGATGCTCGTTCTCGGCGACGAGTTTGCGGGCGGCGGCGACCTCGCGGGCGCGCTTGCCGGCCATACGCTTCTTGTAAAAGATGCGCTCGCGACGCGCACGAATCTCGCTGATGCGCTCTATGGCCTTGACGGTTTTGGCAAAAAGTTCGCGGTCGTAGCGGACGGGGACGTTGCGACGGGCGGCGAACTGAAGGGTGCTGTCCACCACCATCTCCTTGCCCGCGTTCTTGCGGTAGGCTTTTGTCCACTTGAGCTTGCGCGGGTTACGCTTCATCTTAAAGTTCTTGTGGCATTTTGAACGGCAGAAGCGGAATGATTTGCCTAATGGAGAGAAGAACAAAGGGTCAGTATTGGAAAAATGAATTTTCTTTGGAAAAAAAAATCAGGGAAAAATTCAGTACGAACCATCATTGCGATTAAACGTGATGCCTTTGCTCGGCCATGCGGGCCTACCGCAGAAGAAGCAATTTTCGACACGCATCTTGGGTAGTGAACTGTTCCAACGGGTGTCAAAATATCTGTTTGATGTCGAGGGGTGTTGCGTTCCGCAACCAGGGTCGATGCAGTTCTCGATTATCGGCAAAAGATTGACCGCCTTTGAGTGATTGCATAAAATTGTGGGGTCAAATTATATCTTATCGCTCGTTAGTCAGTATTCACTCACCCATTCAGGGTTAACGTTAGAGTTAGCAAAGAAGTATCACATAATATATTACAAGTTCTGATGCACACCGTTTTCCGTTCACTTTTTCGTTTTCTGTTTATTCACGCGAATTTTTTTTTTTTTTTGAATTTTTTTTTTTTAAAAAAAATGATACCTATTTAATCAAACATCTGAAACGCATATATGTGCAAGCACTCGTGCCCTGCCTTTTTTTGCTGACAATCGGTAACCGTATATGCATCCCGACTCGTTAGAAAAAAAAAATCAACACCATCGCTTCCAACCCTAAAGCCGACGGAGCATCTTCGCACGCTCTTCTTTGTCCATAACTCCAAATCGCCTTGGGTTGACTCCATCTGAATTGATAACATTTTGGGTATCGCTCTCTTCAAGATCCTCACCGCTCCATCTTTTCCTCCGCACCATTACTTCGCAAACAAATCTGCAATGTTCAACTGCCTCCCTGCCACCGGACCTGTCAAAGCTGCACCCCCAACTTGGGACTCCGCAACAGAGGCAGTTTCGTCTGCGGCAGACTGCCCTGTTGGTGTTAAACGTGCCTCTCGCCAGGCCGCTTGGATCATTTCCATATTGACCTCCCTTGGTCTGGTTTCGTCAGAATGCATCCAAATGCCAAGAACCTTGCTTCCACTTATATTCCCATCCTCGATGCCCGCGCTGTCTGGCGAATAGCCATCCTCCAGTCGAAACACAATGAGCTCCTCAACCACCTCACAGTCGCTAATCCTCGACAGATCTAGTATAAGGTTGTTCATTCCCCTGCGGTTGAGAATAAAAACGCAGGCACTTGGTTTTGGTTGACCAAGAGATCCAAGCACAGGTTGTTGTTCGCAAACAAACAATGTTCCCTCGATTCCATGCTTTTCCCAACCACCTGTTGTCCCGAGAAAGGTGTA
Organism: Podospora fimiseda; assembly: GCA_033297215.1. Lineage (NCBI taxonomy): Eukaryota > Fungi > Ascomycota > Sordariomycetes > Sordariales > Podosporaceae > Podospora > Podospora fimiseda. The sequence goes on along the minus strand of MU865512.1, from coordinate 3,644 downwards.
AATTACGGCGTTTGCGGCGATGGCGAGGATCGAGAGTATTGTGGGATCGTGCCGTCGCAGCACACTGAGGTTGATTTCCATGTCTGATCTTGTTTGCGATGGGGGCTGCGGCGCCATATCGCGTGTTTCCATATAGTATGCGGTGTCGGACTCGTAGTCGGAGGCCTGAATCTGTTGGCGGCCTGAACTCGGCTGGGCGCGGTGTCGCGACTTGCGGGGAGTTGAGCGGTTCATGGTGAAAGACGGGAACTAAAAGAAAGGGCCTGGGCAAAACGGCTGATATTTCTCTGCGGGAAATGAATTGCGCAGTAGCTGCCACCTGCTGTGGCTGTCGAATTGTCGGGAAGTTACAGGTCAGGTTATTTAAGAAAGTCATACAGTGCAACAGAGCGACAAGCTTACGTGCAGCAGTCATGTGGAAATGTTCACGATGGGAGATTGGAGATGCGCTGGAAGCTCTGGCAAAAATGCCCCGCAATGTGGGTTTGATCCATGTAAATCAAGTACTTATCAGATCTCCCAAAGCGACCCTGACCAACATCTGACGACGTTGAATAGAAAAGGTGGTAAAATGCCGGGTTGTTTGCGATAGACGGATAATGCAGGAAAACCGGTTTATTCGGAAATCAAGAAATACTTCGATTTGTATGGGACTTACATAGTAAATGGAAGTATAAAAAATTCCCGGGTCAACCCGACTGACTAACGTCGTCAGACGTTGGTCAGGGTCGCTTTGGGAGACCTGACAAGTAGCGGGCATATCGGGGTTGATAACACAACCTTTGCACTCGGCCGCAGCTCTCTCGGCACCCTCGCGGGTCTCATACACTTTGATCCTTGAACGTTTGTTAGCGCGGGGACTTCAACCCAAAATTCACATATCTCAGCTCAACAACCACATAATAATATCACAAAAAATCCGCTTGGTAGAAAAAATCTCACAGGAAAGACGGAAATTTTGATATTAATTTTATCATTACTGGTTGTTTGGCTGCAGTGCTTTGAAGTTATCCAAAAAAAGATATATTCTCCACTATGAGAACCATGCCAACGAACGTTCAAGGATCAGAGTGTAGTTAGTTAACAAAGGCGCAATGCGTCATATAAGAAACGACAAGGGACTTGATCTTGCCAAAGGGTTTGAAGTGGTCCAGGATCTTATACTCAGGCAGATCATACTCGATGCCAGTAACGAACAGCGACATAATGCTCTCGTCGGCGGGCGGAATCCAATCTCTGGGTCCCGGCGGAGGAGCATTCGCACCAATCGGTCATTTCTTCCCAGGTTTAGCTCCAACTGCTGCCGCACCCAAACCAGCACCAACAGCCGCATTGCGGCCCAGCGCGCTTGGTCCTCCATATACTGGATTGCCTTCCTGGTCGAATTCCTTTCCCTTTCTGAAGTATAGCTTACTCTGCGCTAACCTTCTCAATAGCTCCCTCGCCTTCTCGTCTGCCTTTTCGTACTCACCCACTCCCTCTCGACCTTCTTCAATCGCTCGCTCGTTGTTCTACGCAAAATATTTACGCGGTTGCTCAGATCGTTCAGTTGACATTCTCGGTCCCCTCCTCCTCCTCTTCTTCCTCCTCCTCTTCCTCCGGTTCGTCGTGGCCAAGAACTTCGGCGACAATCTCAACTATTCGGTTCTGCTCTTCCTCGGTAAATCGAGTTTCCATCGACTCAATGATACCGTTCAACGTTGCAGTAGAAGAAGGACGGATATTGAAGATACAGAGCGCCTCGCCCTTAAAAAGCTTTTCATACAAGTTCACTTCTTGAAGCTTTGACAGGAGTTTATCAAGAATTTCATCGTTATAATGCTGCTTCTGATTTTGCTCCCGCAACGGGCTTGGCTTTGTGATAAGATAGTCAAGAATCTGGCACATGTCAGTCAAATACATGATGCAGTGATTGAATCGCTTGTCTTAAATGACCCACCTCAGTTTGGAGATGGAAGAGATTTGCTGGAACTCTAAGCTGTTGCTCTCTACGTTTGCCCTCGTTCCATTTCTTGTATTGCGCCCTGGTATCGGAGATGTGCTGGTAAACCTCAAAGTTGGAAATGAGGGCAACCTGGGGATCGAGGACCTTCATTGTGATAGTTTTTGGTGATATTGTTCGTGAAAATGAATTGATTATGGTGCCTTTTATTTATGGTTTTCAATCTAAAGCGGAGCCAGATTGGAAACTTACCTGTCCTGCTCTGTGTGTGGAAGGTCTGGATCTGGAACCAAGGCTGACGGCATGTTTGAAATCTAGTATGGCCCGTGCTTTCGATAAGGTTCTTATCGGTTCGAGATTCATTGCCGCAGTTTGCGCCACTGAGTTGAGCCAAGCCCTGGTTTTTGTGCCCCACTCTCCAAAATTTGGGAAAAAGGCCCATAAAAACTCAAACTCCAAAAATTTACTTCTCTTTTTCTTCTTTTTCTTCTTTTCCTCTTCAAGCCCTCCTCGTCTGACAAATCGCTTATCGAAGCCCACACACGGAAAGAATGGATTTTTTCATACTTTCATCTTCATTCAGCTTTGGGAGAAAGTCCCCGGACATGCCCGCTTCCATTACTGGTAGTTTTGGGTGTTGCGGAAACGCGCCGCCATAAAAGCACTGCGGCTGATCTCGGCACTGCCTAGTTCTCGATCTGTCTTTCGATCCGCTCGGCCTCATCATTCCAAAATCGGGTCGTTCTTGCACATCTATCATGGATTCGGGGTTCACTTTACGGGTTGGGAGACCACATGGACGAAGATATGAGTCCGCGCTCCTGACTGTCGGAGTGAACTCTCAAGTCCCTCTGCTGGGTGAGTATTCGATTCGGTGATGTGGGCTGCCGCTGGTTTCGGTCTGGATCGGGGGCGTTTTGACGGCGGCCGAGAACTTTTCGTCATGATACCACAGAAATGCGATTGCCCGTTCTTCTGGAACGGAGTTACTCGACGGGGCTTATTCTTGGTGCGAGGAGGGCTTCACCAAACTCTTGTTACTATTATGCTCTGCTGCCCTGCAGTTAGCCGGACTGACTACTGAAAACTCTAGGTTTCGCTGGAAACCCATCTTTTATTCACATAGCTGGCTTGTTTGGTGGCGTTAAGCATACTGGGGGATATCTTTGCTTTTGGCAAAGCAGTCTTAAATGATGATAAACCTTTATAGAGTCAAGCTCTGAGGGAACTCGCAATCGCGATCCTATTGATGACTCAAAATGCGTTATGGTATCTGATAGACTGTTCAATACTTTTTTTCGATTGATTCGGGGGCTTGCCTCTCGAACAATAGAAGATGATGAAGGGGAACATCATAGAGGGATCAAGGTTCGCTTGGTTGATGGTCGGATTGGATTGGACGAGTGCAGAGCATGACAGGGCAAGATGGCAGCTCCCCCTCGCCTTCTGGTATTGCTGAGGCTGGAGCTGAGGTCGAGGACACGCAACCGTCGTATGGTGGGAGAAGGGGGAGACAGCCGCGGTTTGTTCGGGATGTGAGGAGTGATCAGTATTCCCCACCTGCGCCGGAAGTGGCGGTTGGTTTGGATGCTTATATCAAGCCGGCCGATGGCAACTCAAACTCTAGCTCTGACCAGGATGGCAGGAAAGACTTGGGGAGTTAAGCTTTCCCGAGCAAGGGAGATCTACACCAAAGTCATCA
>MU865511.1:0-35364 GCA_033297215.1 Podospora fimiseda | reverse complement strand
CAATTTGGTACACAGTCTGCACTTGAGTTCGCTCACGCGTGTAAATAATTGTAGAGGGACCGCATATCCCATAGGGATGGAGGCACCGCCTCCAGTGGCGTAAGATGAATAATAATAATTTAGCCCAGCCCCTTTTCTTCGCAGGTTTTTTTTCTAGAAGCAATTCCCGGGTTTTACGGGTTGTAGTTGGCATATAATCGCCACTCTTATGCTGCTATCATGTAAAGTATTGTGGTATCACACCCACTCTCTTAAGCCCCTTTTCTCCTCGGTTCTAGAAGATCTACAATCTTTTTGCTCCTCAGAATACGAAATACCACCTGTGCTCTGCATATCATCAAGGATCTCACCACCACGTGGACAAACATCGTCGTCAACCACACAATCAGCATGCAGGTTGAACCGAGTCCGGAATGGCCGGGAATCTTGATGACCACACCGGAAGAACGGATAGCCCCCTATCTTTTGCTCGCTTCCTTGATTGTAGAAACGCACAGACACACACTGTTTCTCTCTACTGTCGAGACGAACTCTTGTCTTGGGGGGTCAAAAGTGAGGTAAACATGCAGATCCAACAGTGATACGAAGTGGCCAGAACTTTTCTCGATCGTCACCACGCCTGCAGAGTCAATTAATCTATATTGAACCCTTGATGTCAGTGACAAATACTGGCATGAAAGCCTACGACCTGCCATCTCACCCCACACCAACCTCCTCAAAACTCGACCCATACATACATACATACTTCCCCTACATATGTATGTACAACAGTAAGCGAGGCTCTCTCGAGCATCATCATCACGATCGTCATCGTCATCATCATCCGAATAACCCCACACCCTCCGAGTTCCTCAGTCATAACCAACATGCATACAACCCAACCTCTCTCTCCTCTCTCCCCAGACGGTAAGTTCCATATATGCATGCATCTTGATATCATCAACCCATCCCCCCACAAAAAAATCTCATCACATGTTCTTTCCCCTCACTTTCTTCTTTACCAATGACCGGAGAGTAACACTGCATGAAACATCTGTCGCCTTCGCGTAGATAACGACGAGGGAAAAAGTGGACAAAATCGCATCGTAATCACCGGCAGTTCACACGTTCACACACAACCCACATGTCTGCGACAAACCACTTATGACGATGTTTTTTTTCTCTCTAAAAAGCCTTCGGGATTACCCGTTCGGTGTATGGTCTCGGACATACTAGCCATCAAGGGCCTGTCCCTGTCTCCTCCTCGCTCGCAGGAATATCTAGATCTAGATCTAGTTTAGCAAGAGAAAGACCTCAAGGGACGCGGCTCACGGGAAGCAACCCAACCTCGTTTACACCTTGTAGGCTCTTGACAAGAGCAAGTTTTTGTCCAAAGGAAGAAGCTGGTTACCAACCGAATGAACAAACAGATCGGATCAAATAGATTGAGTTTTTTGTCACGTTTTACCTCGGATTGGATCCAGAAGGGGCATCAAGGTACTCGTATGTTACCTACCAAGAAGAGTCTTTCTTTCAACATACCAAGCCTTCTTCAAGTTGAAACGTCTTGGGTCAACCATGAGTTCCATGACCACATGGCCTTTTCTCGTCCCTCAGAACGAAGATAACCCCTCCCATGGAAATCAAGAGAGAGATAAGCCAAAAGCATGTCAACCTTTCACACAAAACCAACCAATGACTTCTTAGGTTTGACGATCCCGTTAACCTCCTTCCCAGTTGAGCTTAATACCCCGATCGTCGGCATACACCGTTCATGAACCATCAAGGTTTTGATACAACAACACGTGTAGTAGTTAGTCGCCGAATTAAATCCCCCCATCAAGCCATAACGTTTCTCTACCGGAATGACACACCCGGGAAGCCCGCCGAGCTCTGAATTATTATGCGCTTCATCTTTTGTTTTGTATGATGATGGCATCAATGGATCTGCGACATGTACCGAACCGTTAGAAAAATGCGACGTTGGGAAATGGGTAGGATAACCTTACCAATAATAAGACATCCTTTTAATGCTTCAAACGATGTTTACCGAAACCAAAAGTTGAAAAGTAAGCGGGTTTAATGCTCCTCCTCATCAAGAAAGGAAACAAGAAGAAAATACATTATCTAGTCTAAGCGGCATGGCATGGCCACATCAAAAAGGGAACGGAGAGAATGAACGAAACATAGCGGTTGATCGGTAATTATAAACCGAAACCCTGGGAAATGTCGTCAACAATTGAGATCTCATCAATGCGATCAACAAGTATCCATCCGGATTGTAACTATCAATGCCTCGTCCCCTACAACTATGCATGAATTTGAATCATTTGACATGTTTTTCGTTTCGGGGACTTGGAGTGGAAAACGTTTTGCATGAAATCTTAAAACGAACAGTTTTCCGGAGTTTCTCCACGTTCCGTGGTTTATTTTCTTCCCCTGCCTATTAAGGAAGGAGATGACCCCCTGTTTGTGGGGATTTTCAACTCCCGAACCCGAAGAAACAAGGGGGAGAGCAGAAAGACAAGACATGAAATAAAGTTAAAAAATACTGTTTTGAGATTTAAAGAAATGCATGAATCTATTGGAGATCATTTCTTATAACATACAAGTCAAAAGTAAATGAGTCTTTTGAACTCGGTAACAAAACAAGACGGTTATTATTCATGAGTTGTGTTGATGCACACACGATCCTCTTATCTAACCCCCACACTAATAACATACCGAGCGCATAACCAAACAACCTTTAAAGAAAACAAACCAGAGGTCTGAAAGGGAGCTTGAGCCTCAACTTCAAAACACCGATACCTTTTCTCAATATCCTCAAAACGTGATTGCGACATTCGATATAATGCTCTTTTTTTTGTACTCCGAGAATAGGACCTCTCTTATCTACAAACATATTCTTCAACAAGCAAAACCCCTGTTTCTCAAGTCCCGAGAAATTGGGAAAGCGGCGACTCCCGCTTCTCTTTCTCCTCCTGACTCTTTGTAAACAAAAAAACTTCGTGTGAACAAACCACAAAAATGGAGGTTTTTTGAGAATTAAAACCCGATAATCAGGTACCAATTGGAGTCAAAAAAGATTGTTCTAGCCTTTCTATATTCGAACCATCAACTTCTTCAGTAAGAACCGAAAAAGCGGATAGCTTTATGCAAGAGAAGATATCCACATTGCAGCTAGCTTTTCTCACATGTCTTTTTGAAACACATTGATAGCGTCACTAGAAAAATGTTGAGGCTCTATTTACGTTGCCAAGTATAAACTATGAAATTTAGGCATTCACTACACTATTTTCATACACTAAGGTACGGATACACTACTGCCAAACGGTTGGTTTTAGCTTCAATAAACGGCGTAGTGTACTCCTCCGTCGGCATTGATCAAAGGCAGCAACATTATCGTTGTTTTGTATTTTATACACTTACGGAATCCCCGTATATACAAATACCTTCCTACCATCATCCCTCGGCTTGGCCCAATTCGCTTCAAGTAGTTTAAAAGCTGACGATCCTCGATCCTCGATCCTCGATCCATGATGATGAATCCAGGGATTCAACTCCTTTTTTCATATGTTGGTCATACAAACTATTTCGTTTCTTATTGCGGCGTAAAAAGTCCCACGGGGTTTAAACAAAGCCACGTTACGAGTGGCACACCTAGTGGCAAAGACAAAGAAAGTAGTTTATATGTAAAATCGGTGATAGCGAAACAACAGCCTCACAAGAATAATCCGTCGGCTTTTTAAACACGAGTAGTGGTAGTATGGTGTAAATTCTAGATCACGTCGTGTTTTTCAGCTCCAACAAGAAAACCCAGATCTTCTTTTACGCCGCAGCACAGTATCCCAACCCTTAGAACGACAAAGTGGATAAAAGCCTCCGAGAGGGTTGAAATGTTATATTCGGGTTTGCTAAGTATTCCCGTTTGAATAAAAAGCCATCTCTCAAAAATACATATCCGTATACATAACTTTTTATTCACTACACGCACCGGTATGAAACAAAAGTCCAGACTCCGTGAAAGTAGTGGAAAACAAATCCGGTCCCGAATGAGCGGTGTCTCTCTTTTTTTCCCTCTCCGGGCTTGCCGTTAACGATTGTCAATTGATGACGATAATTGATTTGACGGACTCCTCCCTTGCCGCCGTGTATCAACCAACCAAACAGGCCACATGGACAGACGGACGATGGACGATCGGAGAATTTTTTTTCATTGTTCTAGAAGCTTTTTGCTTTGCCTTTTGCTGCAGCCAGCCATCATGAGCCGCGTGATTTTTTTGGTTCAAAAAAAAAAAAAAGGCAACCATGACACTTATCCTAATCAAGTAAGAATTTTTATACACTATTGAGCGGCACAAAAAATATGAGTGCGAGTGACACTCACACCCGTGTGTGCGTCTTCTTTTCCCCCTCTCTCCCTTGCCTCAGACAAACAGGGGAGAGAGAAAAGATATGTGGTGACAGGTTACGATAAACAAAAGTCAGATGATCGACAGAGTAAAAGACGGAAGTGGGTAGAGGTAGGCTTTAGAACCTTCCATGCAGATTCCTTATCCGGAAAGAATCATCATCCTACACCACATATGCATCCCATCGGATAATGTGTGTAAAATGTAATGCTTCCTCATACGTTTCGGGCAAAATCACTCTCCCTCCCTCACCTGAGGGATGCATATTTGCATTTTCCAAACAGTGACAAACGGCTGCGATCGGCATTGAAGAAGAGAGGTAGTGTATGTTGACAACCAACTGAACGGGAAAAAGGGTTGCACAAGATAATATCCGTTATTAAAAAACGTAACCTGTAACATTTTTTGTTTTTTGCCTCCCTCTCACTTTCCCGATCGCTGTTCTTAACAGAAACCTCAAAAACAACCTGTTGAGGAAGAAAGGAAGGAAGGCAGATGATCGATCGGAGTATTTTTTTTTTTCGCCTCATCGTAAAAAACTTTATCTAAAATGCTCTCAAAAGATTTGGTGGCCAGATGACGCAAGATTGTTTTACACAACCCGTGACGATCACAAAAAAGAATAATTCCAGAGGGGAAAAAGAAGAAACATAAAAAAAAGAAACAAAATCTTCAAACCCCCACATTATTGAATGATGATTCGGCCCGGTCAATCAATTGAGGCGGGAGGCGGGCGACCTGGCCTGGCCTTGTTTCTGGAAGGTTGATGAAGAGAGAAAGCTGAAAATGACCCCCCTGGTCCATATCTCACTGATGATTGAGTGATTCCCGTTCCCAACCGACCGAACCGCGGACCTGCCAGCCAGTCACATTTTTGTTGAAAGAAAAAGCAAAAGAAAAATAAGAGATGTGGCGCTTTCCTATTCGGGCAAATGACTAAAAAAAAAAAAAAAAAAAAAAGCAAGGGAACAATAGCAAGGGAACAATAGCAAGGGGAAAAGAAAGAAGAATGAATGTCACACTGCCCACCACGGGATACTTCCGTCAAAACGAAAATGCAATATAAAAAGTATACAAAGAAAAAATAAATTACCTACGCAATTCGATACCGACAGTCCGGAAGGAAAAAAGGGTTGGTTGTGATTTTGCCACAAATTCCAGGTACCAAGTTCCCTTTCCTCTCTTAGCCGCGTTTATGCCAGCAAAAAATAATGATCAATATTATTATGTATGACTTTTTTTTTCGCCTTATCATCGGTCATTCCGTTTATTACTGGTAAAACCCGTCCGTCCCTCGGCTTGGAAGTTGTACACTACGCTAGGTTGCAAACGGGCACCCTACCACACCCCAGGTTTGCCATGCAAAAAAAGCGAAACACTGACAGCCAAGTTTTAATACTCTAATAATATCAATAAAAGTTGGCTTGTGCGCGCGATGAATGATTTTTATTCTCTCTTGGTGCCGAATACGTCGATCAGGAAAGAGAAGAAGAAGAAACTGGGTCCGGGCGTTGATTGATGACTGTAACATTCCAGAAAAAAAGTCGCCAGCCAGCCAAACCCTTTGGTCAAGCCACCCCGCGCAGTCGCCCACGAGCGCCCGGCGGCCATGTGTTGTATGGTCCAAGCCAGTCTGATTGGGTCGTATTTTCCACGGTTTCCCGTTTGAAGCCGAGACAGGGTCTCTTTCAAAAAAGAATTCTTTTATCCATGATTGGATGCAGACGGGAATAACCGAAAAAAAGGAACTTCTAGAAGTGGAAGAAGAAAAAGAAGACGAATCAGAAAAAAATGGAAGAGAGGTTTTATTATACAACAACTAGATATTTTAAATTGTTTTGGTGTGCCTCGATATTGCGGTTCCTGACTCCTGCAGTATACCAAAGAGGAAGGAGACCAAGAAACTGCCGAATGGCAAAATAAGAGAGAGGAATGGTTGTATGATTGCTTTCTTCAACTGTCAAAAGAGCTGCATGAGTCGCGCAACCAAGGCTATCACGGAACTCTGGCCGCAGTCAGTGTGGAGAATTACTGGGAGAAGGACTAAAAGTGGAGAATTTTCATCCACTAGCTTGGTCTTGGCTGGACATGCTGGGGTTCCTGCCAAGCTGGGGGGGTCAGAGCGATCAACCATGAGGTGGATTCCCTTTTTCTCCTCTTCCTCTTTTTTTGCTTTTTTGAAAAAAGAAGTTATCCGAATCTGGGGCCGAAAACGGTCGGATATAAAATGGATCCCTTCTTGATGATTCTATAATGATGCGATTTGCTTTTTTCTTTTCTTTTTTTTTTCTTTTTTTTATTCCATGTTGATTTTTCATTTTGTGTTTAGTCAAAATACAATTAGACTCTTAAATGCGACACGATGTCAGCGGGAAAAGAAAAATGATGACGCTGGCTGCAGAATGCCGCAAGCCCGCATGGGGCGATTGGAAGTCTTCTAGAAGGGTGCGACAGGGGCCAGCCGTTGGTGTTCCTTGGCCATCAATGGCCCCGAACATGGCGTTGCTCTCTCATTTCCCCCCAGGATTTGCCCAGCGGACAGATATGATTAGTCACCAAAACAGACATGTCTCAAGGTGGTTCCCCGTTTTGGTTATGAGGGCAGACCCCCGAGACGGCGCCCGAGTGGCATGACGGAATTGTAATTTGATATAAAATAAAAAAAAATGATGAAATCATGTTGCCTCCTACAGGCCGCAGCAACAAGAAGAAGCAGCAGCAGCAGCAGGAAAAGCAACGAATGGAAGGACCTCCTCTTCCCCTCTTCCACCCCCCCGTCCCTCCCTCCCCCCCTCCTTTGCAGAAACTCCACTTCCTTAGCACGGCGCACACGGCGCAACGCTACCATACCACGCCCACAGCGGACAGGGCCCCTTCCCGATTTCTCATTAAAAGACTGGGCATCTCACACCTGCCCGCGCCTGCAGGCCGTGGTCCACATCCATCCTTTATCGGGTTTCCCTTTTGATCTCCCATTTCCCCTCTCCTCCTCTCTTCACTCTTTTTTTTTTTTTTTTTTTCCATTTTTCGTCTCGTCCTGTGTCTTGACTTGTCATCCATTCTTCTTTTCTCCACCTCCCACACCTCCCATACACCACATCCACACAATCCACATGTTCATCACACACCCACTCTAAATCAAACGATACCGACCGAACGAACGAAACGATCAACGATTTTCACGATATCGGCTACCTGCATGGTGTGCTGATACACACACACTTTCCAATCCCGACGGCGCGGCGACTGGCATAACACAAAACAAAAACTACTATATGGAATGAAAAGGAAGAAAACTTGGTCAATTCCCTACTTCTGCGACTCGATTGCCCGAGGGCAGAATGTCCAAATCGCGATTACGTCCACAATCGCCCGTTTTATTTCAACCCCAACCTCCTGCTAGGGCTTCATCGCCACGGCCGTCATCCGTCTTTGAAGACGGTGACGCCGAATCAATCATGTCTACCACATCTAGACCCTCGAGCCTGGCTTTGATGCCGCCATCCTCTTCTGGAGGGCCAAGATCCCCTCCCTCACTGCGAGAGATCCTGACTGACACGGCACCTTCACCATACTCACTCAGCGCTTTTACTGCTTTTCTTTCTCATAATCACTGTTTAGAGACTTTGGAATTCACAATGGACGCTGAGAGGTACAGAACAGCACATGCCGAGTTTCTGGCCGAACAATCGACCGGAAGGGCAGACGGCAGCGAATATGTTTGCGCGCTGTGGCACAAGATTCTGCAAGCGTACATTCAACAGTATGGCCTTCGTGAGGTGAACCTCCCATCGCACGTCCGAGATCGGTTGCTCTCTCTCCCTGCAACGCCCGTGCCACCCAATCCGTCCGAACTGGACGAAGCCGTCAGAATTGTCTATGAGCTTATGAATGACTCGGTGTTGGGTCCATTCGTTGCGTCAGTGGCGCCCGCGGAGGAAATTGTCCCCGAGCACAGTGAGCACAGACACGGACGGTCGAGGCTTCGCATTCCCAAGGAATCGTCATGGAGCGGCGATGAGTCCACCCGATCCCCAAAGTCGGGGTTCTTGCCCATGCTCAACATTGCGTGGGCTACCAACGAACCCAAGAGCTCCGCTTCTTCGTCGAGCGACCCGCACGAACACGGCGGATTAACAGATGACAGCGCGAGCGCACCATCCCCGCCTGCTGCGAACGAGCCCATGACCCCTCCGACGACGCCACCGACCGCCGACTGGGGATTCAGCACCTCCCCCAACAGCCTTCAAAGAGCCATCAGCGCTCACAACAGTGGTTGGAAGAAGATGGGCGCGAAGCTTGGTCTCAACAGGAAGGGTCGCAAGCGTGGTCACACGTCGAGTGTGACGTCCGCCGGCGCCGACTTCGACCTGGGATTGCCAGCTGAAGGTAGCCAAGGCAGCGGCAATAACCTACAATAGGGATTAGAGGTCATGCCAATTCCCGAGGACCCCGAAACATCCTCCTCCGAAGACACCACGATGGGAATGATAATTGACAGTCTCGATGAAAAGCCAAAGGCGACGCACGTTATCAACAGCGTCACTCGGCGGTCATTTACATCAGACTGGGAGGAGCCTCATCCGGGGCAGCGTTTCCCGGTGCCATCACCGGAGAACGCGACCCCGGGTGCTGGCATTCAGAAATCGAACTGTCTCGAGGTCCCCAAAGTTGGCATGGCCGCAAAAGGCTATCGCAGTCGGCGTTTCCTTCGCCCAAGACTCCGAACATCATCACTTAAACAGCTAAAGATACCGCAAACTCCTCAGGAGGCTTGCGTCAGGACTGTCGCTTGCTGCACACCACAGAGCAACACATCTAGCACCAGACCGTTGATCGCATCATCCGGATCGCAAACAATCTCACCCACCACCACCATCGAACGTCGTCCTTCGAATGTCATACCAGCAGGCGTCAGCCCCATGTACGGGTGCGAGACGCAAAAGGGCGTTCATAAGCCTAATGATGACTCTTATGAGAGCACAGCCTCATCGTCGAAGCACTCATCTATGCGCTTCTCGACTCTGACAGACTTCTCGGGTCATCTCAAGCTTCCAATGAGCCCTGTCAACGCCGCCGATGACTCAGATAATAGTTCACTGATGTCGTTGGAGCATGACACGCCGATGACGACTTCGATTTCCAACAGCTCAAGTCTCTCACCTGATGAGGATCCATACGGATGGGAGGCTGAGCTTAACCGAAAGGTTTCGAGTGGTCGATTGGATTGTTGTCCAAACTTTCAGTATCGTCGTGCCGGTGGTGGGAAGAAAAGTCTTTTACAAAAGGTTCTCAGTTTGGGACCTAGAGAATTTGGACGATCCCACGCGACCGCGATGCATTAAAAACATTTCTTTCTCTTCTTTGTTTTACACATCATTATTCACACTTCACTCAATACCCTTTTTTCGTTTGTCGGTTTTTTTTATTATTTAGAAGAAATCCTTTTCCAGTTTTTTTGTCACGAAACTGGATATTTCAAAGGAGAAAAAGGAAAGCTCACGCTTTTACGGATGATGACATTTTTTGGAAATTTTATTGGGATACTACATGGAAATGGGAGGGTCTTACAAAGGGGGTTTACGGGAGCATTTTTAAGGGAGTGGGCAACACACACAATTTCTTCTTTTTTTTTTTTTTTTTTTTTTTTTTTTTTTTTTACATGATTAGCATTTTGTATGAAACAAAAGCAAGCGGGCGTTTTTTAACATCCAAAGATATTTTTTTGAGCATTTGGGGATTTTTTTATTCTTAATGGACTCTGGAGGTTGAGGGAGGATAGGGAGGTGGAGAGAGGGAGATGGTTGTTCTATTTTTTTATATTTTTTTCGGAAAAAGATGATACCCCCGTTTGTTTGTTTTATATATTCTTTTTGCATTGTTATAAGTTTTGTTTGATCTGATTTTGATTGAATGGAATTCAAAAAGATAGACGCATTTTTTCTATGGTCTTGTCTGTGTGAATGCCTGCCTGTTGTGTGAGAGACTTGTTCATGTGCTTTTGATGAAAATGTGATTGCCTACAATTGTTGTCGTCAACAGTGACGAGTCAGTTGGAAATATACACGCCTGCCTGCCGATCGATCATCTAGGTAAGAATACCTAGTTCAATTTTTGAAATGTGTCTAGAAGTTTGGGACCTTGGGAGATGTCCACGCATGTCTGCCTGTCTGTCTGTCGATCTATCTAGATGATTGCCTATCTAGATGGCTGAATATTGGAAAGGACAGCCTTTCTTTCTTTCTTTCTGAATTGGGAATAATTACTTGCCTGTGTGAGATAGTGTTGTCTGTCATTAGACGGAGAAGAGTGATTGGTTACATTATCTGGTTTTTTTAATCCCGAAGCCTGCATATTTTCTATTTTCTATTTTGCTTTTGTTGGTTGTGTTGATAATGATTGGTCTCCTTTTTTTTTTCTTTTTCGTTTTTTGATACGATCCTATAATGATTAATGATAGATAGGTATTGTGTGTTTTTTTAACGGAATATATTAGATAACTTGTTACCTCCTGCCTTTATAGGTCATGATCTACGTTGACATGGCTTTTGTGGCTTCGGAGACTTTTTTTTTCCAGCTTTGGGATGGATTCCAAGTTGTGAGTGCATGAGAGGGGATGGATGGATGGATGGGTAACACAACGCATGTGGGGGATGGGGTGTTGTGGGAGAAAGTGTGTGTGTGGATGGTATGGAAAGAAGTGTGTAATTTGGTACCGAGTAATTGGTTGTTCTTGATTCGGAGGGGTTTGTTATAGGTATGTAGTAATGAATTGTAGAGTTATCTAGATGGTATCTTTTTTTCTTTTCTGTGGCGTTTTCTTTTTCTTTTGCTGTTTGCATTTACATCGTTATCAGGTGGGTAGGATTCCCCGCAATGCAACACATCAAGGAGGAGTTGTATGATGTCTGTAAAAAAAATATGGAAGAGTCGTTCGGCTTTCAACGTGAGCCCGAAAAATTCGGATTATTGTTGTACGTACATTAACATTGATGATTGGTGTTAAAAGCGAGGACGACGACGACGCGAAGCATGAACCGCGAAAAAAGAGCGAGGTTTGACAATGCTGACGACGACGACAATGATCATGATAATCAGTAATCATCGTAAAACGGATACTTTTGTTCAAAGAAAAATGTCTCCGGATCTAAACCTCCCGACCCCGACTCCGAGCCCGATCAGATCGCGATCGGATCATCCATGGATGAATGAATGGAACGGTATATATCCTCACTATTATACATATACATACATATATTCTTTGGTGGCTTGGGCTTGGGTCGTGATGATAATGGAGTCATATGTAACGGATGTAAGCACGGAGAAGAGGTTCGTCCGTTGTAAGCTGATGCAAAATTCGGAGAATAATACTTTGTACGGAGGAAATAGTTGGAGTACCTGCATGATGAAAAGAAGAAGAAAAGAAAAAATTGGGGTAAAAAAAATTGTAATTGGATTGACTAAAATTATTGATAGATTGAAGTGAAGGATAGGAAGTATATTACTGAATTGGGTAGATTAACTCCATGCATATACATACTTGAACTGTGTGGGACGGGGGTTAATATATTGAGGGAAAATGTTACATTGGAATTTGATAATTGATTGTGAAGAATTAGTCGGTTTTACGTGTATGGGGGATATGAAGTACATTTAAAAAGAGTTCTTGATGGGCAAATACGTGTATTCGAATTGGATGGATGGGTGGGTGGATTGATGTTGATGGTGAGGGTGTGAAGGCGGGTGGGAAGAAAGGTACATGTACCTTGCATAGATTGCGAGATCTGTTTAATATATATTATCTTTGACATGTATACACACGTGCAGATTTCATTGGGTGACGATGATTTGTGATGTGTATAGACTGGCAATGCGAGAGGTTTTGAGGGATGAGATTGAATAAGCTCTTGATGTTCATGCTTGGTTATCATGAGTTTGTCCTCGCCCTTGTAAAGTAATTATTGTGCGATACTCGACCGGCAGTACTGTCCTCTTCAAGACCACTGGACCTGCCTCAAGCACTTGATACCGAACATCATCAAATTAGACGATCAAGCATCGTCAACCCCTTCGTGACCAAGTATAACCACAACGGACCTTCACAATACCAAGAAATTAAACAAACAATCCATTTCATCATTGCTTTCTCACCAACGGTCAAATAATATATACACCACAAACAACTCCCTAAACTCCTTTCCCATTCCCATGTCCATAAAAACCTATGTAGCAAAAATCAAAATATCAAATCAACCCCTTCCTCAACCCCAACATCCACCTCCCTCCTCCTCTTCTTCCTCCCTTTCCCTCCAAGACTCTCCCTCCACTTCCCTCCAAGACTCTCCCTCCACTTCTCAATAACCATCTCAGCAACATCCACAACCTCACCATAATCCCACCTAGTATACTCAACCGACACTTCTCCCATTCCAGTCGTTGTCGTCGTCGCCCCAGCCATCTTTATATAAATCCTTTCCCTATCCACCCTCCAATTATTCCCCACATCCGTAGCTATAGTCTTTGCATAACCCTGAATCTCAGGAGACACTGCTATGACTTGTTCAACCTCTTCTGCTTCTCTTCTCCCGTCCTCCTCATCCTCCTCATCAAGATCACAAGGAAATGCCCACTTCTTAAACACTTCAAACCCCTTTTCCAACGCCCGTACTCCCTTCATTATCTCCTCAGAAGAAGAAGCCATCAACTCAACAACATTCGACCTCAACAACTCCACCAACTCCATAACCTGAGCCAAAAGACAAACCCAATTCTCATCTAAATCGTCCCAACCACGACTCAACCAACCCCCTACTAACCTCAGCATCAATCCAATCCCCTCAACCTCTTCTTCTCCCCTCAACTCCAACGGCATTATCCCCTCCCTCAAAACCCCCTTCAAAACCCAAACCCAAACCTCCAAAATCAACCATCCCTGTTCTCCCCTTCCTCTTCCATCCATAAAAACACCCATCAAAACCGCCGGCAAAATCTTACTCATCACAAACCCCCTCACATTTTTTTCCTCCCTCAAAACCTTTTTCAATATCTTAATCTCCTCCCTCAATTTCCCATTCCCAAAAGCCAATTTAAAGCTATTCCACAAATACCAAAACAACTGAGGTCCCGCACTTGTGTCTCTCTCAGACAACCTAACCCCATAGGCAATGATCCCCGCCGCATGCAAAGTCAAATCATGCATAGGAGGTGAATAAACCCTTGACGGCTGCAAGAAAAATGAATCAATAGTAACTATATTAACTCCGTGGGATTTTAACAGGGAAATCAATTGTTGAATAAACTTGATATAGTCTGCCGTGTTTGAATAGAGGGAAGAAGAAAGATCGGATTTAATCCTTGTTTGACAAAGAGTCAAAATTGAGGAATATTCCTCCCTCAATGATTTTCGGGCAGTAGAAGAAGATGCTGATCGTAATGATTGACGCATGTATTGAAGTGCAGAGAGGAAAAAGTGATAATTGGTGGTGTAGTCCGGTGACGTCGGAGGGATAACCGAGACAGATTGGATAAAAGGTAAATTTTGATGTTCGAGGGTTTCACCCAAAAAGTTTTCGTATTGTAAGAGTGAATAAGGTTTGATAATTGAGAGGATCCATAGACCCAGCAAAGAGGTTCCAATGTCTCGAAAGTCAAAGATTTGGTTTTTGAGTAAGTGGGCGAGGAATAAAGGTAAATATTTCCTTTCTCCAGTCAAATTGTCTTTGGGCAGAGAGGAAAAAATAGAGTATTTTCCCGGAGTAAAATATGACGAAAGTTTGGTTAGGCGGTCTTTGATGAATCGGGAGGCGAGTTTGGCTGCTAGTGTGATTGTCTTTTCGACACAGATGGTTTGAGGGTTTTGTTCGAAAAAAGAGTCTGGTGTGGGAAGAGATAAAATTGTTCGGCTCATCCAGAAAAAGTCTCTTGCTAATTGTTCGTTGACCATCAAGATTGCTTCTTCCAGAGTGCGACTGTGGACTGATTGACTGTTGTTGAGAAACTCGCTCGAGTATTGTTCTTCGGAGGCTTGGTCAATCCGAGCTACAAAGTTCCCAAAGGTGTCCAGAGCCACGCTAAGGATACTCCAGTCAAACTTTTGGGAATGAAAATCGAGGCTTGTAAACACTTTTTGTAATTGTGTGGTGTTTAGCCCGTACATGGCCGCTTCCAGAGTTGGTGCTTTTTGGAGGACCACCAAGGATGTTTTGACAGACAAGGCCAATACGTCCAAAGCTGAAGCCTTGTTTTTGGCTATCATGTCGTCCCTCATCTCTTTGCTGATTCCTTGGAACCCCTCGTGAGCCAAAGCCCGGAATTGCTGCTCAATGTCTGACTCTGCCGAAAGGTACTGATCCAGCACCTGATTGAAGATATTATTTCTCCACACCGCAAATGGTCTGAACGCATCAACTCCCTCGCCATTTGAGATCACAAATCTTGCAAGCTGACTCCAAGCTCTTATGCTGATGAGACATGCTTCCTTGTGCGCACTAGCAGGAACAACCAGTTTCTCGATGAGATGAACTGCTGGTCTGAGATCAGGCGGCGACACCCAGAAAAGGTTACAAAGTAGGTCATGATGATTCCTTAGAGCAGCTAGATCATGCTGATGAATCGTGTCCTCCTTGTGGTACTGTCGATTATGATTTGGGAGTGTCCTTGCCACGAGATTTTTGATGTCATTCACCCGCCCAAGCTCTTTGAGTTTCTTGATAGCCAAAGCAAGAAGCTTAATAAAGATGTGAAAGCATCGATCCTCAGGCTGTATAAACAGAGAAGGATTACCCCCGCCAAGTTCCTCCAGAAACCTGGGAGACTTGTAAACCTCCTCGTTCCTCAAATTCGCAAGGTTCTGTGACCCAAAAAAGTCAAAGATCGTGCCAAGTATGACCGTGTACTTGCGCCAACCCCATTGTTGGACCAAAAAGTGGCATCGGGCTACAAGGGCTCGACAGTATTCGTTGAAGCTAGCCGGTTGTCGTGGGTTCCTTTGATACAACTCAAATACCCTCTTTAGCAGCCGCTGTGGTAATGTCCATCCTTCCATTGGTGCAGTCTTTCTCAGCCCGGGTATGAGAATCCCCGCGTTGTCAATCTCACACAGAGGTAAAAGTGTAAACATATTTTGCCAGAGCTGCTCGAAAGTATGCATGTTCAAGCCTGATGCAGCCCCATTGCTGAGCATGACAGATTGAGTAACGTCCCAAAAAGAGCTCCTCGGGATGTTGACGCTCTCCAGAACCCTCAATACAATTACCCAACAATTGACAAGGACACGGTCTGATCGTATGCCGCGTTCTCGGAATGAAGATTGCTGAAGGTCGCCGTAGACTTCTCTCAGCTCATCCAAACCAGATTGAAGAAGATGCTTGATTGTCGTCCGACACAGCTTCGTAATCACGTCTTCAACCTTCATTGTCTCCATCGGATTGCTTCCAGCCAAACTGATCGACCGCACAGCCAACATGGCCACATTGAAGCGGGAAGCAACCTCGAACCGCTTAGTGGTACTCCTCACGGAAGTATCCTTCCACTCAAGCGAGTCAAATCGCGCAGTAAAACTTGTAAAAACCTCCATACATCGCGCCACGACAGCTTTCTCTGCAAGCTCATCTGCCACGCTGAGAGATTTCAAAATATAGCAAAGAATGAAATCACTTGCTTCAATTGGACTTGGAGCACCAACCATCGGGGATTCCGCCTCAGTGTTGCTCAGTTGCTCACCAATCCAATCGACCAGTATCCCAAGTTCGGAAGAAGTCTTGTCATCCCATACACCCCATCTGAAGACAACGCCTTCACCCGACGTCCAGGATACTGACGCTTTCTGATGGCGTAGTCGTTCCGTGAAGCTGGATTCCAAAGCCTTCTGGACAAGTCCACGGCCAATGACTGTGCTTTGATGAAAGAATACTCCAATATCAAGCGGGAAAACATCAAAATGCTGTGTATAAATCGTGCCATAGGAGCCCAGTCCTTGGAGTTTGTCTTGTGGTTGATCAGGCTTTGGATCCTCGACATTGACCGCGAAGACTTCAGCCGGCAAGGGGTCATTTGCTCGAAGATATTGCGGAGCTTCTATATCAACATGTCGAGGGCGACGAGTCTTTCGATACCTAGACTTGGCGACTCTTGGCTTGTCCCTCGTCGTCATTGTAGAGTCTTGAGGAGCTAATGAGGTTTGTGCATCATTTTGATGTGCAGATCCGCGTTGCAGAGTAAAATCAACGTCAATCCGGGTCCTCGGTCCATCATCTATCGGTAGATTCAGGACCTGCTGGGCTCTTTTGTAAAAGGCATCCAACCTCCGTTTTCTAGCATTCAGCTGTCGTCTTTTATCTTCATCTTCGTCTTCTTCCAGCTGGGCAGGACGCATCCACGGACCTCGGTCCTGTATGGGTTTTTTTCTTATTGCTGGTTTTGGGTGCGGTGGTGCTTCAGAATGCTGGGGTACCTCATCGTTTTCGTCCTCAACCAGAACGAAGCTTTCAAGGTTGCTCTGGCGTAGCAACTCTCCAGAATGAGTTTTCTGTTTGGGACGCGCCGGTTGAGCTCGTGACGGAACATTTTTCGACACTTCACGCATTACTGGTCTCTTCTTGGGCTGTGTCGGTCGTTTCGATAGCTCCGGTGCAACCCTTGGTTGTGTTTTTCCAGACTTCCACGCTCGAAGGGTTGAAAGCGCATCAATATTGTCTGCTCGACTTGCTAAGCTGATGATTTTCCTTGACGGACTGGATTTACCCATGGTTTTCTTTTTCTTTGCAGTTCGAGCAGCAATCTTGAGGAAGTTGGGTGCGTCGGGTTCGATTACATCCAAGATACTCAACAATGGCGGAGTGACAGCTCTCTTTCTTTTGCTTTGTGTTGTCGAATGTCGAGGCTTATTTATGCCCCTCGTCCGAGATGTCGAGGCTGTTGCTGCACTCTTGGACCGGCTGAGAGCGGAAGTAATTTTTGGCTGCCTCAACGTTTGTCCTGGACGGCCTTTGAAGACAGACTGAGTTGCCGTCTTTTTCTGCTTTTTTGATCTCTCAGAAGTAAGATTGGATGATTGCCTCTTTCTTCCTGGAAGCATCCAATCAACCATATCGTCTTCCATTCCGGAACTCGCATCGTCATCGATCAAGATGGTAGTTGCTGGTGCTGTGGATGGAGGTCTTGTTGAGGAAGCGGCCTGAAATCCTGATGGTTCACCATCAGACTCTTCAGAGTCGTCAAACAAGAACGCAGTCGAGGGAGGTGGTCTCTGAGTGCCTGGCTTTGGCAATGCTACACCCTTCCGGATGATAGGTTCCGGAGGCTCAGGAGTATATCTTGGTTGACGAACTGGGGCTTTGGGAGCAGGCTGGTTCAGTCTGAGCCAAGAGGCAGGCAACACACCACGGATACGGCGACTATGTTCTCGGACCACCTCTGATTCACTTCCGGAGCTCTCACCGGAAGGATTCGACTCGGCATCACTCGATTCGTTGTGGTCATCATCCTGGAGAATAGGAGTCTCCTCAGGTTTGTTATCCTGGACAAAAATGGGGGTATCTTGAGATTCGTCATCCTCGATGACGATTGGAGTTTCTTGACGCCGGACATCGAAGAAGGCTATAGAGGGAGTGTTTGAAAGTCTTCGTGTGGGCGATCTTCTTGTTGTTTCCAAGTCTTGCTGGGATATCTCACGCGCCAAAGGAGACGACGGGAGGCTCCGAGTGATTAGCGGAGGAGCAAGGCGGCTGGGGAAAATTGGCGACGAGTCGTCAGGAATCACCCTTGGCCGTTTTCGCCGAGCAGATGAAAGCTGTTGCGTTGAGCTGGGTCGTTTTAGACTCTGCAAAGTCCGCGAACGCTTCTTTACGGAAATTGGTTTTAGATTATGCAGATCTGGAAGATCTTCGCCATCCGACATGCTCGTTGCGTCCGTATTGCTTCCTCCATTAGTCCTCTGGCTGCTGGCTCGGAGATTATGGCCAGGTGATGTCTTTGGGAGCGATGGAGACAAGACCAGTTCATCCACATCACTATTGTCGAATAGTACTGGTGGCGTCTCCTGACTCTCCTCATCCTGAAATTCTTGTTCTTGAGAATCCTCCTCTTCTGTTTCCCGTGTTGACTGAGAAGCTTGTACAACTTTTATTGGCTTTACACCGTGAGATTTCATAAAGGTAGCATATTTGGCGTTTTCCAGCAGGTACGGATGTTGTTGGATTGGCTTTCGAGGCCGTAATGACCGTTCCAGCCGAATTGCCGTCCTCCTTGGTGATTCCTCAGGAACATCGGTAATCTGTGGTGCTTCGAGAGGTTGAGGCGAACTTGAGGGTATTCTCGGTGCATCGGGAATTGGATATGGTGAACTACTTGGAACTGGAGGATGGCTTGACGGTAGCCGTGGTGGAGTGGATGGGATTTGAACCGGCGGTGGATTTGGTTGCCATCGAGTTGGACTTGAGGAGAGTTGAGGAAGAATCGGGGAGTCAGGAGGCGACGAGATACTGGAGAGGGAAGACAGCGAAGATTGGGGGGTTGTATCTCGATTTTGGATTTTGGACTTTTCGCCCTCGAGAGAGTCATTCTGAATTGGAAGTTCGGCCTTTTCCTCCTGGCCTTCGACAGGCGGTGGTTTGGGTGGAGGTTGTTTTCTTATCGAGGAAGTCGGATGGTGTCGGCTGAATTCTGGTGACGAACTCGGGATGTCCCAAATGTCGTCGACGGTTCCATCTTGGTCGGCATCGGCACCAGGTGTTTCTATTGGTAAATCTACAGGAGCAGCAGGTGCAACAGCTACCTCTGGCTCTGGGAGTTCGGGTTCCTCAAGGTCGTCGTTGTTCGTCTCATCACTGCTGCTATCGTCATTTTCCGAATCTGGAACCTCTCCAAGTTCCCTCCAGTTCCTCATGGCTTCGATTGCTCATATCGGGTGACAAATGTCATTTGTGATGCTTCCAGGTTGGTGAATGTCCACTGCTATTGGACGCGTAAAACGGTCGCTATGAGACGCGACTTGCCGAGTTTAGGTGGGGCATGTTTAATAGGTGGCGCGCATCGCAGTGCAGGCTGCAGCGCTGCAAAATGTCAATTGACAGTGTCGGCATGTAAGGTACGAATTTAGCCGAGTACCATACGGTAATTATCGTATCAACATGGCTGCTTTTTTCACGTTTCCCAAGAAACCTTCACCCTCCACATACACACACCATCTTTACACCTGAAAAGGAAAACCACACAACATGAGTCGAGGAGGAAAGGCCATTACCATTGGATTGGTAGTTGCCCTTGGCATTGCCAATGGTAGGAGTTGGACTGTAATATTACCTGAGACGAACAGCAAAACCTGACAAGTTTACCAGGTTTCTACTCGTTTGCCCCAGCTCTCAAAGACGAAAGAGATAAACGAGAAGGCACATATTTGAGGTATAAGAGAAATCCCATTGCTTTTCACAGTCTGGGAAACAAGAAAGCTCATGAATAGTATAGTAAAACATTGGAGCCTCAAACACCTGCTGGGCAACAGTCTGCATCAGAACCACGAAAGACTGAGAAATAGTTTGAGTGAAGAAGAATAATTGGATATTGAAACCTGCAAAAATCGTCGAGTCAATCACATATTTTGCCAATCAACATTGTCATGGTCATTGTTGATGAGCTTCCTCAAGTTTTCTTCTCGTTTCTTGGCCAAAATTGTTAAAAGGAAGCTCCCAAAAATCTGGTGGGGTCGGTTTCGTCACTCTGGTTCCTCAACAAATCATATTGCGCGGGGGTATCGAATAATATCTTTTAGATGCATGTTTTGCATTTATCCCGTATAGAAAGCGGGGTTTCACTAGGACAGGGATCCCCCAATCAGACCACTTTGATTCTGAATTCCGAAGCTGAGGGCCCGTCTGCCCGAAAAAAGCTCGTCTGTGCATGACTTCACACCTAACACAACACAACGTCGTCGAAGGAGCTCCAGGCCACAGCAGCTTTCTTTTTCTCTCCCCCCAATTAGACCCATCTCCCCTCCCGATTACGGCTACCCCCAGTCGAGGTCCATCCGATTTTTGTCGCATCGCCAATCGACGACGACCTTTTGTTAATAAAAGAATAAAAAAATAAAAATATTTTCCCTCAAAATGTCGTCCGCCCTCCGCAGCTCCCTCGTGAAGGTCTCCCGCCCCTCGGTTACTGTGGCCCTCACCCGTCGCGCCGCCTCGACCCACGCCATCTCCAACCCTACTCTCGCCAACATTGAGAAGAGATGGGAGGGTATGCCTCCTGAGGAGCAGGCCGAGCTCTGGATGGCTCTTCGCGACCGCATGAAGGGCAGCTGGTCTGAGCTTACCCTCCAGGAGAAGAAGGCTGGTAAGTGATATTGACTTGTTACCAAACGATGGAAGGTTGAATTGGAGGGTTGTACAGCTTGGGAAAGATATATCAACACTCTGGCGTCTTTATTGAAACCCCAGCATCCTTATCATGACCCGTCGTCAACCTCGGCATCAAAACCAAGATATAAACAAATGCTGATCTATATACTTTGAACAGCATACTGGATTGCCTTTGGTCCCCACGGTCCTCGCTCCCTTCCTCCTCCTGGCGAGGGCAAGAAGGTTGCCGTCTACACCTTTATCGGTCTCGGTGTCAGCTTCGCCATCTTTGCTATCATGCGCGCCTTCGCCAAGCCCGCTCCCAGCACCATGACCAAGGAGTGGCAGGAGGCCACCAACGAGTACCTCAAGGTGGGTGGATTTTTGGTATCTAATATTATACGGCTGCTAACTTTTTGTCTTTTATCAGGCTCAAAACTCGGACCCCTTGACCGGTATCTCTTCAGAAGGCTACAGCGGCAAGGGTCACATTCAGTCTCCCTCTGCCAAGGCATAGACTATTTTCAAGATATAAGGGGGTTACGGTTTCCTTTGTCGACTAGATGCCAAAAAATTATTCCCATTCTCTCCAGTCGACTATTATCCTGTGTGCGTGTATCACTAAAGGTCTACTGGAGAGAGAGAAACAAAATTTTCGAAAGGGATGGCGGGATGGCTGCTAAAACAAACTACTGGTGGTGATGATAAACTTTGGGGGGTTCTTTTGGGTGTGGTTGTAAATATTGTACAAACGCTGACAATGCGACATCGTTTTTTCCTTTTCATTCTAACCTTTCATTTTCAGAAATCACCGTGCCATCTTTGCGATATTTTGGCACAGAGAAGCAGATGTTTTTGTCCGATTTGGCATATGATAATACTGTTTGCTCGGATTCGAACTCAATTCATGTTGTGACCCTTAGCTCGGGTTCGCGTGGGTAGCTATGAGGTCATTCCTACGAGCAGCTCGGGACGAGTACAGATCGAGTCCCAGTTGAACAAGAACATGACACGAGCACAATGTTACACGGTATTCCCGAGGATATACAACAATGAGGGTTTTGTTATAACTCGTATCTTACATGAAGCAAACAGACACACACTTGGCATTGAGGGACTATGATAGGTAGCCGGGATGGTGTTGTATAAAGGAAGCAAGGTTGTTCCTGGATATTGTATCCATGTTATAAGATTAGCTTGTGTTGATAGGATGTTTAAGGCTGAGGAGTATTGGTGGGATGGCTTGGTATTGACTGCTGCATCGAACAGTAGGATGCTATTTTACTCTGCCTGCTTGAGGGAAAATCTTGACCAAAGATATCATCATTTGAAAGCAGCTTTGGGAAGCAAGTTTGGAAAGCAATCTTGTCTAAGGGCATGAGGTATAAAATATGATGCTTGAATATAACGTTTATTTTCCTTTTTGGGAGGAGAGCCGGACACGCACGCACACACACAAACATGTCAAACCTCCTCCATGTGTGGGGCTCACTTATTCCCATGTAGGACAAACATGTACCTATCAGCTGTCAGATTGGGGATGGACAACATCTATTGTCGGGAGCACACATGATTAAATCAACCGCTGAGGGATTTTGTTGATTCCAGAAGACGAGTGAATATCATCATCAATCATCCCCTTTTTGTCCGCTCCTCAACAGCCAAAACTACGAATTAAATGTGGAATACCATAACTCAGTCACAATATGAAAAAGGCAGGAAACGAATGTCGAAAAATTGAAAACACCCCCACATTTGAATATAGAGCCGCTGACCCGACGGGAAAGGCGTCAAGCATATTTTGTAAAAAATAAAATAAAATAAAAACCGGCTGAATGGTTTGACGGGAAGGATGAAGTGTGTTTGGTGTTGCATTCACATGCTTGAGAGGAAAACAAAAGAAAAGTGGGACCAAAAATTCCGGGGAATGGCTTGCTTGGTGGGATTTGATTGGCGGGAAATTTTGGCAGAGAACAACGTGCTGAAGGGAGTTTGGGGATTGGTTAATGGTTTGATTTGAGCGTGGGGGTTTGTTCAACAGCTTGTGATGATGAAGAGAAGAGGTCATGTTTTTTGTCTTGTTTACGAGGGATAATTTTTTCTTGATTGTTTTATTAGATTGGATGGATGACAGAAGAAACACCCGGTGTTTATTTGGTTTAATAGATCGGGTCTAGATCGTTGAATCGTTTCTGGGGTGCGTTTTGCACATCTCCCGTTCGATTTGTTTTCTAGGGGGGAAAGAAACAAGGATTTTCCAAACTCAAAACAGAGGTAAGTCTTCTTTTCAATATTTTAAAACAATCGTCTTCCAAATAAAAGATAATAAAACTGACCGTTCTGCTTTTGAGTTTAAAATAACAACCGTTCAATAATTAGTTGCGTCATTGTGTGGAGTTTCCCTTTTAGACCCTTGCAACACACGCTGCCGCCAGTCGTCCCAACTTATCCCCTACCATACCGTACCCTTCAACCCAACTTTTCTATAACCCCTAATTTAATACCTCCTTTTTCTTCTTTCCCTCTACCTCTTGCTTTTTTCTCCCGACAGCCCAAAAATGTCCCGCATCTTCAGAAGACGAATACTCCCTCCCCTAGCCCTAGCATCCGCCACAACCCTAGGCGCCCTCTACTACGTCTATCGACCCCGAAACATAATAGGCTACGAACCACCCGTCGTCCCCCCACCCATATTCGGCGCGGACGGAACATTTCGTCTCCCTCGTTTTCCAAAAATCAAATCCAGATTCGAACAACTATCTGATCTCCGCAAAAGTTCTACCCTCCCCGACAATGAATACGATATCCTAGTAATAGGAGCAGGCGCAACAGGCGCCGGCGTAGCCTTAGACGCTGCAACAAGAGGATTAAAAGTAGCCGTCGTAGAAAGAGACGATTTCAGCTGTGGAACAAGCAGTAAATCTACCAAGCTTGTCCACGGCGGAGTCAGGTATCTGGAAAAAGCAGTTTGGAATCTAGATTGGGCGCAGTATGAGCTTGTCAGAGAAGCTTTGAAAGAAAGGACTTATTTTCTTAAAACAGCACCGCATTTGAGTATGTGGTTGCCGATCATGTTGCCGTTGGATAAATGGTGGAAAGTACCTTATTATTGGGCCGGAACGAAATTTTATGATTTCCTGGCGGGTAGTGAAGGGATTGAGAGTTCGTATTTCTTGACGAGGAGTAAAGCTATTGATGCTTTCCCGATGCTGAAACAGGATGGGCTTGTGGGAGCGTTGGTTTATTATGATGGGGCGCATAATGATTCGAGAATGAATGTTAGTTTGGGTATGACGGCTGCTTTGTATGGTGCTACGGTTGTTAATCATGCCGAGGTTACGGGGTTGTTGAAGGATGAGGAGACGGGGAGGTTGTGTGGTGCTATGGTGAAGGATAGGATACCTGAACGGGACGGGGGGAAGAGTCCAAAGGCGTTTCCGGTCAAGGCAAAGTGTATTATAAACTGCACGGGACCGTTTGTGGATGGGATAAGAAAGATGGATGATCCGGGGTGTAAAGAGATTGTGGCGCCTGCTTCGGGGGTTCATATTATTTTGCCGGGGTATTATTCCCCGGGAAAGATGGGATTGATTGATCCATCGACCTCGGATGGGAGGGTTATTTTCTTTTTGCCTTGGCAGGGGAATACGATTGCTGGGACGACGGACGAGCCGGCTTCGATTACGAAGGACCCTTTACCGGATGAGAAGTCAATTCAGTGGATTTTGAATGAGGTTAGTCATTATTTGTCTCCGGATATTAATGTGAGGAGAGGGGATGTTTTGGCTGCTTGGTCGGGGTTGAGACCACTGGTTTATGATCCAAAAGCGAAGAATACGGAGTCGTTGGTGAGGAATCACTTGATTAATGTTTCGGACTCTGGGCTTTTGACTTGTGCGGGAGGGAAATGGACGACTTATAGACAGATGGCGGAGGAGTGTGTTGATACGGCTATTAAGGAGTTTGGACTGGAACCGAAGCCGGTTGTGAATGCGCCGAGGGTGTCTGGAACGGAGAATGTGGATGACGGTGCGGTGTTGGATGGGTCTTGTCAGACGCATCAGGTCAGGCTTATTGGGGCTCATGGGTTTTCGAGGACGTTGTTTATACATATTATTCAGCACTTTGGGGTCGAGACTGAAGTGGCTAAGCATTTGACGGAGAGTTATGGGGATAGGGCTTGGACGGTGGCTGCGTTGTGCAGACCGACGGAAAAGAGGTTCCCGGCGAGGGGGGAGAGGATTTCTCAGCTTTATCCGTTTGTTGATGGGGAGGTTAGGTATGCGGTTAGACATGAGTATGCGCAGACTGCGGTGGATGTGTTAGCTAGGAGGACGAGGTTGGCTTTTTTGAACGCGCAGGCTGCTTTGGAGGCGCTGCCGAGGGTTATTGATATTATGGGAGAGGAGATGGGGTGGGGAAGGGGGAGGAGGGAAAGGGAGTGGGTTGATGGTGAGTTTTTTTCTTCTTTTGTCGTCTGAGAATAATGTGGGCTAATATTTTTATAGCTGTGAAATTCCTTGAGAGTATGGGGTTGCCTAGTCCCATGATTGGAGTTACGAGAAAGCAGGTTGAGCAGGGAAAGATTGATTTTAAGAGTTTGTTGGAGTATAGGATGTATTCGAGGCATGATAAGCCTGTTGAGGAGGAGGCAGATAACTGAGTGGTGGGAGGGTATGATATGAAGTGGAAATTGAGATAGTTGGAAGATGTATTTCTTTTTGTCAGTATGATTAGTGTATTCCATCAGCATTACGGGTGTCATTTTTAGCAAGCGGCCAAGCAGATTGGCGAATTTTGGGAATGGGCGTTTTTGTATAGATGGGGTTTTGATCTTCTCGGGGAGGGGGAGTCAATTGGGTTAATCTAACATTGTTATTTATTCCTTTACTTTTGGAGGGTTAAATACAATTGACGTCTTGACTAGGTTTTGGGATATCTAAAGAAGTTTTTTTGGTCGTCACTTCTTAAGAGTAGGAGAGATATATCTAGCACACGGATGACATGACTACAAAAGATAGAGTAGAAGGAACAAAAAAGAGAGCCAGGAGGGCAGAAAAAGGAAAATTTCAACTGCTTCAAATAAGAAAAAGCAAAAAAAATGTCGAATGACCCCGACCCGATTTGAACGGATAACCTTTCGATCTGGAGTCGAACGCGCTACCGTT
Source organism: Podospora fimiseda (assembly GCA_033297215.1). Lineage (NCBI taxonomy): Eukaryota > Fungi > Ascomycota > Sordariomycetes > Sordariales > Podosporaceae > Podospora > Podospora fimiseda. The sequence goes on along the minus strand of MU865511.1, from coordinate 9,471 downwards.
GCGCCACGAGGCCAATTGATGTGAAGTGGTATTCAAACAACCCCTCATGTTCCCAAGGGGAGAGAGGGAGACGGGAGGGTTGCATAATCTGTTCTGCCCCACCTTTTGACAAGAGAATTGATTAGAAGCTCGGTTCGCAACGGCCAAATTTGACAGTTGCTTGAGTGGCTGGCCACTGCAGGGTGGCTGCAAACAAAGGGCCTGTGCAACTGACGATTACATTCGATTACGATCATTACCTTTCTGGTACGTACCAGTTTTCAACAAACTTTTTTTTCTTCTTTTCACAAAGGGGGAATTTGAGGGTTCTTCTCTTTTTATAACCAACCAATTAATTCAACCCTCTTTATAACTCCCATTTTTCTTTCCAATGCCTGTCGCCGGCGCCAGGGTCCTCCTGCCGCGTAGAGGACTGGCGTTGCAGCAGCATACTAGACTGCCCCGCGTCGTCCGCGTTGGAGTTGCTGTTGCTTCTAACGGCGGTGGTAGTAGTCGCAACTTTCAAACATCTTTACCTGCTAGTAGAGGACCAAGCACCGACGATTCACCCGCCGCCCCGGCCGAAGAAAAGAAGGACGACAACACCGTCAATAAAGAGGCTGAACAGCAAACGTCTACCCCTCCTTCTACGGAAGAACAAAAGAATAATAATGCTTCTGCTGCTGCTGCTGCCGTCGAGAACAACACCAACGATGCACAACAACAACAACAACAACCACCCCAACCAACACCACCACCAGAACCAAAGAAAGATAAACTACCACCTCGAACTGCAATCCCTCCCAACAGTTCCCCATCAGTCGGTCGAGTCCGCGTAAGCGCATCAGGCACCATCTTCCGCCGTCCCGAAGAAGTCCCCTCGTTACGTCTGCCGCCTTGGTTCGTAAACAACAACGTCTCTCTCTACGAATCCCGCCCAATCGGTAGTTTAGAAACTTTATTGTTTCCCTTATCAGAAGAAGACAGGGAAAAAGTCCTCGAACTACTAGATTCTCAGCTTGAAAAGGCTTCCATAACCGATTTGGACGTCCAGGCGTGGATAGATCGGTTGAATGAATCCTCCATATCTCCTCAGGTTCTTGAAAAGTTGGTCAGGAGGTTCAAAGCGGTGCATAATGCTGCTTTCTTGCAAGCGTTGGCGATTGTGCATACTCCTTATGCTGATCCAAAGGATTTAGAGGTGTTGAGGCTGCATCATGCTGAATTGGAGGAACATATAATGAGACTGTCGTGGTGGGCGGATGAAGAGTTGTCGGGGGAGGCGCAGAGGTGGTTGGCTAATGTTAGGGTTGATGATACTGGGTTTGATGGGAGGGCGGGGGGGATGGGAGCTGTGCATGCTAGTCCGTTGGCTAATAGGGTTGATCCGGAATATTCGGTTTGTGTGGAGTTGTTGGCTGCGTTGAGGACGCAGTTGTTGGCTTCGCCGCCGCCGGTTGCGGGGAGTGGTGGGAGGAGTGATTCGAGGAGGCCGGTTACGGTTTTGACGATTATGAATCGAAAGGGGTCGAGTGTGGCTAATTCGGTGGTTGATGATGTCGCGACGGATATGAAGGCGGATGTGGTTCATTTGGATTCGCATTCGCTGGCGAGGTTGTTGGGGGGATACTTTGGGCAGAATGTTTATTGGGGGAGAGGGTCGTTGGGGATGTTGGGGTATATGGCTGCTGAGATGAATGGGAGGATGGCGTCGAGGGTTGGGGGTGGAGGAGTAGGGGAGGATGGGGAGACGGAGATTGGAATGACGGTTGTGTTGCCGTCTAGGTTGAGGTCGTTTTTGTCGCCAAAGGAGGGCGTGAATGGGGCTTCGTCGGAGGGAAGGTGGGAGGAGTTGAAGGCTACCAATGCGCTTAATGCGTTTGTTGCGTCTGCAGAGGTGAAGAGGAGCGTGAGTGGTGTTGGGGCGGAGCAGCCGAGGGATTTGATCATTCATTTGCATGATTATATTGAAATCAGCTCGTTGAAGCCCGTACTTATCAATAAGCTCAGGATGATTGTCGATCGGATGTGGCAGACTGGGAGGAAGGTAGTGTTGGTTGGGTCTACGTCGGCGGATATTACGCGATCGTACCCTCTGAGAGAGCAGGTGCAGGAGATCATGAGGGAGGGAAGCCATATTCTTCCGTTTCATTCCTCTCAGCCTGAGAATACCGAGTGGATGGAGAAGACGGATAATTTGTTCCAAAATATCGACAACATCAAGGATATGCTCCAGGCGATGCTGGGCCCGGAGATTGAGATTACGTTTCACGAACAGATACGCGCCGAGACTGCGGTGAATCCGTTGTCTGGGGGCGGCGGTGGCGGCGGCGGCGGAAAGTACGATACCCTCATTGAGACGTTGTCCAGCACCCTTTATGACGTTCAATGGGTATATCGACTTGTCTCTCTGATTGTGGGCAGCCGAATTCCGAGGTTCCAAAAGTTCACTCTGGGACATTTGAGATATGCCCTGGATTTCTTGTCGGACAGGAATAAGCACCTGACGAAGGCTTTCCCCAACATTAGACCGCCTTATTTCTCCCCCTTGTTTGGGTCGAGAAGCCGGATGAACTTTTCTTTTTCTAATTCGGGAGGAGGAGATGAAGACGGTGGGGGCTCACCGGCAAATCTTCCTAGCTCTGCTCAAGGAAAAGAGTTTGATCAGTACGAAAAGAAGTTGTTGTCTGGTTTGATCAATGCTGAGGATATTCACACGACTTTTAACGATATTATTGTTCCAAAGGAAACGAAGGAGTCGTTGATTGGGTTGACTTCGTTGTCTCTTATCCGACCTGACGCTTTTTCGTATGGTGTTTTAAAGACGGAAAGGATTCCGGGCTGTTTGTTGTATGGACCTCCTGGAACGGGAAAGACGTTATTAGCAAAAGCTGTTGCCAAGGAGTCTGGAGCAAACATGTTGGAGGTTTCGGCTGCTTCGATCAATGATATGTGGCTTGGACAGTCGGAGAAGAATGTGCGAGCACTGTTTTCGCTTGCGAGGAAATTGACTCCGTGCGTTATATTTTTGGACGAGGCAGATGCTCTGCTTGGGGCGAGACAGAATACCCCCGGACGGACGGGACACAGGGAAACTATCACGCAGTTTTTGAGAGAATGGGACGGATTAAGCGATATGAGAGCGTTTATCATGGTTGCTACGAATCGACCGTTTGATCTCGACGAGGCTGTTTTGAGGCGATTGCCGAGAAAAATCTTGGTTGATTTGCCTCTGACAGCGGAAAGAGAAAAGATTTTGGGAGTGATGCTGAGGGATGAAACGTTGGCGGATGATGTTTTACTCGGTCAACTCGCCACGGAAACGGAATTATACTCTGGTTCTGATCTAAAGAATTTATGCGTTTCTGCGGCTATGGAAGCTGTTAGGGAGGAAGTAAGAGTTAAAGAAGCGTTTGAAGCTGAGAATAATTCTTCTTCTCCAGAGGAAGGAGGAGGAAAAGAATATGTTTTTCCGGAGAGGAGAGTGTTGACTAGAAAACACTTTGAAAAGGGTTTGAAGGAGATTAGTGCTAGTATAAGTGAGGATATGGATTCTTTGAAGGCCATAAGGAAATTTGATGAACAGTATGGAGATTCTGGAAGGAAAAATAAAAAGGGTGGAAAGAGAGGGGGGATTGGGTTTGAGGTTGTTGTTACGAAGGGGGGTACTGAGGAGGCTAGGGTTAGACAGGTTTTGCCCTGAGAAGTGTGTAAGGATATAAGGATATTAGGGATTGGGGGGAAGTTTGATTCAAAAGAAGAAATTGAATTTGTTGCAAATATTTGAGGGGTTATTTAATGTCTTTTTTTTCCGTTGGTGTTTTGGAAGATGAAAATGAGGTGAGGGTTGAGATGGCATAAGAATATATATATGCTTTGTTTGTGAGATTGTAAACTGTATATATATGGATAAATGCAATGTCAAAAACAAAAACGATTTATTGACTGATGATATATGTAAGAGCGACTTATTTGATGATCATCAGAGAATATCTACTCCATATAAAACCTAAATAGCACACACACACACACACACATCATCATCGACTTAGTAGGTTCCATCTCAAACAAACAACCGTACCGATTTATTTTTCTTATTAAACCCTTCTAGTCTGAAGTTCAAAAGTGAAGTTTAATCCGTTGCCAAGCCACATCAACTCTAAATAAAGCAAAGGCCCCCCCCCCGCCAGATTTGGATCGGAGCCGCGCCGTGCCCCGCCCCGTGCCTTTTTTCGCAAGACGTTGGAAACCAGCGGGCCCGGGTCCGGAGGAAACTGTGGATCCATTTGGAGGCAATTAATACCTATTAATGACGAGTGGATTGGACAGAATCAAGTATTTCAAATTGCGGAATTCTCGGGGGTGGACTGCCCTATGGAAGAACTGTTCTTGCCGGTAATTTTACAACAGAGAGATGGAAATTTCAAACATTGCCATATGCAAGGCGGGAGACTGCGACAGAAACATGCAGAATGCAGATTTGGACAAAAAGGCGCGCTTCGGGTCGGTTTCTCCCGGCATATAGATACACACAAATTAATTTATCTCATCGTGAAGACATCCTGTACGGAATACATCTTGATTCCAAAAAATAAAATAAAAAAAATTCAGGAGAAAAATAAAAGATCAGGGGAATTATTCTAGCGGGAAATTGGGTACAGATCAATGAAAAATTTGGTAGCTCTGGTGACCTCTTTCATGACCCAAAATTACGGAAACAATTGATGTCAGAGGTTGGCTTCCGCCCAACCGTGGGCTTGGCCACATGAACAGCGGCGCGGCATCAGCTGGGCTTCTGGTTGGTGCATCGAAGCCGTGGACAGGGATCGTCAATTGCAGTTTCCCGCACCCCTGGCCACCCACGGCACCGCTGTTTGCGAAAATTGCCGTCATCATCCTCCGGGGTTCCAGCGTCTTTTTGTAGAGAGAGGGTCCCGGCAGCTGGGTCTATAGGTACTACACGACTCGATAACAACAACCTTTTTTTCTTTCTTTTTTACATCTTTACAATAATACCCTCTCCTCTTCACAGAGACCTCCTCCCCCTCCATTCGTGTCCCAGACTTACTCCGCCGCTCTTTAGCAGACGATCCCGGATTTCGATTTCCATACAGGTCGTCGTAGCAAAGCGACAACCCTACCTTGGCCGATCTCCGATTTTTCTCAAAGGCGATAAGAACCTACTCTCCACATTATTATCCCTCAACCTCACCGCATCGCCTTTACCCTCCTCCATATATATCCCTCCTAGAAAACCGGCCGAGATGCTGCGCACCTCAATCCGGGCGCTGCAAAGCGCGGCGTCGTCATCTTCAAGATGCATGTCGACTACCTCTGTTACCGCGAGGGCAAGCCTCAAACTCTCCTCCCGCCGTCCCCTCGCCGTCGCTGCCCAGAGGAGATTCGAGAGCGCTCTCCATAACCCACCCAACCCGAGCGACAACTTCCTCTCGGGAAACACTGCCAACTACATCGATGAGATGTACCTCGAGTGGAAGAAGGATCCCCAGAGCGTCCACGTGTCATGGCAGGTTTACTTCAAAAATATGGAGAGCGGCGACATGCCCATCTCCCAGGCCTTCACTCCTCCTCCTTCGCTGGTGCCCAACTCTCAGATCATTGTTGGCCTCGCTGCCGGCGCCGGCGTTGGCATTGGCGAGGGCGCAGACGTCACCAACCATCTCAAGGTCCAGCTTCTCGTCCGCGCATACCAGGCTCGCGGCCACCACAAGGCCAGAATCGACCCCCTCGGTATTCGCAATGCCAACAAGACCGGTTTTGGCAATATCAGACCCAAGGAGCTCGAGCTCAGCTTCTACCAATTCACCGAGAAGGACCTCGACACAGAGTACACCCTCGGCCCTGGCATTCTGCCCCGCTTCAGACGTGATGGCCGCGAGAAGATGACCCTTCGCGAGATTGTCGATGCCTGCGAGCAGACCTACTGCGGTTCGTTCGGCGTCGAGTTCATCCATATTCCCGACAGAGAAAAGTGCGACTGGCTTCGCGAGCGCCTCGAGGTTCCCCAGCCCTTCAAGTACTCGATCGACGAGAAGCGCCGCATCCTCGACCGCCTCATCTGGTCTTCCAGCTTCGAGTCTTTCCTCTCCACAAAGTACCCCAACGACAAGAGATTCGGCCTCGAGGGTTGCGAGACCCTTGTGCCCGGCATGAAGGCCCTCATCGACCGCAGCGTCGACTACGGCGTCAAGGATATTGTCATTGGCATGCCCCATCGTGGCCGTCTCAACGTTCTCTCCAACGTCGTTCGCAAGCCCAACGAGTCCATCTTCAGCGAGTTTGCCGGAACTGCCGGCGGCGAGGAGGAGGGTTCCGGCGACGTCAAGTACCACTTGGGTATGAACTTTGAGCGCCCAACTCCCTCCGGAAAGCGTGTCCAGCTCTCTCTGGTTGCCAACCCCTCCCATCTCGAGGCTGAGGACCCCGTCGTCCTCGGCAAGGTCCGCGCCATCCAGCACTACAACAACGATGAAGTCGCCCACAAGAGCGCCATGCCCGTTCTCCTCCACGGTGACGCCGCCATTGCCGGCCAGGGTGTCGTCTACGAGTGCTTGGGATTCCACTCTCTTCCCGCCTTCTCCACTGGCGGTACCATTCACTTGGTCGTGAACAACCAGATTGGTTTCACCACTGATCCCCGCTTCTCCCGCTCCACCGCCTACTGCACTGATATCGCCAAGGCCATTGACGCCCCCGTTTTCCACGTCAATGCCGACGACGTCGAGGCTGTCAATTTTGTCTGCCAGCTCGCCGCTGACTGGCGTGCCGAGTTCAAGCAGGACGTTGTTATCGATCTCGTCTGCTACCGCAAGTACGGCCACAACGAGACTGACCAGCCCTCTTTCACCCAGCCCCTCATGTACAAGCGCATCCAGGAGAAGACTCCCCAGATTGACATCTACGTTGAGCAGCTCCTCAAGGAGGGTACTTTCACCAAGGAGGACATTGAGGAGCACAAGCAGTGGGTCTGGGGCATGCTCGAGGAGAGCTTCTCCAAGTCCAAGGACTACCAGCCTACCTCCAAGGAGTGGACGACTTCGGCCTGGAACGGCTTCAAGTCTCCCAAGGAGCTGGCCACTGAAGTTCTTCCCCACAACCCAACCGGTGTCGACCAAAAGACTCTTGAGCACATTGCCACCGTCATCGGCACTGCTCCCGAGGGCTTCAATGTCCACCGCAATCTGAAGCGCATTCTCACCAGCCGCACCAAGTCTGTCATCGAAGGTAAGAACATTGACTGGTCGACCGCTGAGGCTCTTGCTTTCGGCTCTCTCGTCACCGAGGGTCGTCACGTCCGCATCTCCGGTCAGGACGTCGAGCGTGGTACCTTTTCTCAGCGCCACGCCGTCTTCCACGACCAGGAGACCGAGGACATCTACACTCCTCTCCAGCACGTCAGCAAGGACCAGGGCAAGTTTGTCATCTCCAACTCCTCCCTGTCCGAGTATGGTGCTCTCGGCTTTGAGTACGGTTACTCCCTCACCGACCCTAACGCTTTCGTCATGTGGGAGGCCCAGTTTGGTGATTTCGCCAACAACGCTCAGTGCATCATTGATCAGTTCATCGCCTCTGGTGAGTCCAAGTGGATGCAGCGCACTGGTCTCGTCATGTCCCTTCCCCACGGTTACGACGGTCAGGGCCCCGAGCACTCTTCCGGCCGTCTTGAGCGCTTCTTGCAGCTTTGCAACGAAGATCCTCGCATCTTCCCTGGCCCTGAGAAGCTTAATCGCCAGCATCAGGACTCGAACATGCAGGTCGCTTACATGACCTCTCCTTCCAACCTGTTCCACATTCTCCGTCGCCAGATGAACCGGCAATTCCGGAAGCGTAAGTTACAACTCCACCCAAGTTTTTAGTCTCCTGGGATACCCCTGCTAACTTTTGCTTCTAGCCTTGATCCTCTTCTTCTCCAAGTCTCTTCTTCGTCACCCGATCGCTCGGTCCAACATTGAGGAGTTTACTGGAAACTCTCAGTTCCAGTGGATCATTGAGGACCCCGCCCACGCCACTGGCGAGATCAGAGCCAACAAGGAGGAGATTGATCGCGTCATTCTCTGCACTGGTCAGGTCTATGCTGCCTTGACCAAGTACCGCGCTGACAACAAGATTGACAATGTCGCCATTACCCGTATTGAGCAGCTTCACCCCTTCCCATGGGAGCAGTTGAGGGATAACCTCGACAGCTACCCCAACGCCAAGACTATCGTCTGGGCTCAGGAGGAACCCCTTAACGCCGGCCCATGGAGTTATACTCAGCCAAGAATTGAGACATTGTTGAACAACACTGTCAATCACGACAGGAAGCACGTCATGTATGCTGGACGCAACCCAAGCGCTTCAGTTGCTACCGGTTTGAAGAGCAGTCATACCAAGGAGGAGCAAGAGTTGTTGAGGGAAGCTTTTGATGTTGTTCAGGAGAAGTTGAAGGGAGAGTAAAGAGGGGGGAGGCAAAAAAAATGAGTGGAGGAAAAATTGGGTTGTACAATTATTTTTGAAAATTCGCAATCGTTTTTTTTTTGTTTGCGAAAGTAATAGATGTGCTTTTTTCATGGCATGGAATGGGTTTATGGGGGGATTGGTGGGAGGGGGAAGGGGTTTTTTTCATAAGGCAATTGAATTGTTTATTCCTTTTTTTGGGTTTCTCACTTCTCCCTCTCTCTCTCTCCTTTGTCACTCATTCATGTATCATGATTTTTTTTTTAAAAAAAATATGATGTTGGTTTTGGTTGGTGTAGTATTGGTATACGATAGTGGAATGATTATGATTCATTCTCTTTTTCTGAATAAACCTAAGCTCTTTAGTAGAGGGTATTGTTTTATTGAAGAGTGAAAGTCTTGCTGTGTTAAATTCAAGGGGAGTTTAATATGATATTTCTTACCTATATATAAGTTTACTTTCTTCCTCCTCTCTTCTGCTTTTTTTTCCTCGCAAAAGCTGGACAATATTAATGGCGGTTATTGTTGTATCATGATAGTAGGAAACAAAGTGAGAAAAATGACCCTGAGGATTAAAGACAGAGAGATGTCATTCCTTTTTTTCCCTTCTGTCTGTCTCCTCGGTACTTTGTTGACGAAAAAAGGGGGCTGTAGGATAAATTAAAGAGAGTTGATTTTGGCTACTATTCATATATCTATATAGGGGGTGTGTGTATATTCAAGTAATTATATATGAGAATGTCTCTTCGTACAATGCGGTTTTATCACCTCTCACAATGCTCATACCAAAATATTATCTTATAAGGGGCATATATATTATTTATCTTTTTTATCTATTTTATATTTAAAAAAAAGTTGCCCTTGAAATAATAAATAATAACCCTTTTATATATTTAAAAAAGCCGTGTTTTTCTTTTTCTTTTTTTTTTTTTTTTTTTTTTTTTTTTTTTTTTTTTTTGGGGTTTTTTAAAAAATTTAAAATGGATTTGTATAAAAAAAATTATTTATAATTTTTTAATGGTTTTTGTTTGATTT
>MU865510.1:0-35578 GCA_033297215.1 Podospora fimiseda | reverse complement strand
TGAACCCCTTGTCTGAGACGCGTGCCACAACCTTCGATTATCCTGTCAAGCTACCCTTTGGCGTACTGCCTTGCAGTCTGTACCCGAACTCGGTACAGGTCGTAACATCGCTCCTTTGACCAAAATGCCCCCAAGGCTATGGGCAGCGAAGATGAGTTGTCGGCCACGGCATCTCGCCCGCCGCCGTCTGTACACAGCCTCCATCAACTGAATCGCGTGGTTGGTGATGGACATTTGGTTCCCGCCAAATAAGTTGATGGGGCTCGATTGTCGTCCGTATGTCATAATCCTAATATTATGACACTTTCCAAGGGCGATTGGCTAGAAGAAGGTTGAATATTTATCGGTCTCCCAGGTACTTATAGGATGACCGGTGAATAAATACTACGTCGGGGACAGGTTCCGAAACCGGGTTTTGGATTCTTGTTCTTTCGGCGATATCGACAGTGTTAAAATCGAAGACGGGGGAGGGGGCGTTATTGAACATTAATATTAATTGCCTATTAATTATTCAGAGGAGATTTAGAGGAGTAAGATGGAAGACAACAATATTGATCCTACCTAAATAGGTATCCGCGGTTTTTTGTACCGACAAATAATAACGACTTAGGCAAGATACTGAGGTTGAAATCATGACAGCAAGAATGAATGAAAAGTGCCAATCTGGTTTGACCGAAATATCCTTTCCGCCATCTATTTAACTCTTATGCCACATCATCAATGCCTGGAATTTCCCCTTGGTTGACCCCAAACCTTTCGCTTTTAAAAGTTGTCGCACTTGAGCGTACCAGCCCTGATCGTCTAGCTTTCCCCTCATCTCCCCGTCATGTGCCTTGCAAACAGCATCATAAAGTGATCCCCCAAGCGCCGTCTCTCTCGGGACTGTGCTACCATAAGCATTGAGAAGAAACTGGATAATGTCCAACCTTTGGCTTGTCGTCTTTTCCAAGTCGGGGAGAAAGTTGGCGTCAGACCATTGACTCTCCCAGACCGTCGAGAGGTCGGGAAAGATTGTATGTTCAAGCAGAGATACCCGACCTCTCCGGGTGACCAAAAGCCTCTTGTCGTCTTTGACCTTTGCCTTTACGTACGAAAAAAAGCCCGCCGAAGCTGCTACGCCAACAAAGGAAAATTCCACATGGGTCATGTTTTCCCCAAGGACCAAGTTTGGCCAACTGGTGCTGGTAAACGATTCAGAGAAAGAAAAGGATCATTGACGACTCATGGTACCACAGTCGCAGCCGGCCTTGAGCATGTTACAAGCCAAAAGGTGAAATTCGTCGAGAATCGTCACGATGCGGGCAGCAGCGTCATCTTGATTTGTGATTTCGGGGCTCGAGGAGGGGCGTGTCTCGCCAATGCGTTCAAAACATTTCTGCATAATCTGGCGAACGGTATCAAAGAAGATGTCTCGTGTCGGCTGTTGGATAAGATCGGGGTTGTTGAGGGGAAACAGCAATATGAAAGCCTCCAATAGGTCCAAGTCGGGTTCAAATGAATCACTCAACGTTTTGATCCGTGTTTCGGTTTTAGCCATCCAGTCACCAGCAGAGCGGTGTATCAATCCCACCCGATCTTCAATCAGTTCCAAAATGTCTCATGTGTGCTAATCAAGCCTGCTTCTCAGCACATCGGGTACACCTTTCACATTCAAGCCCTCCAGTTTCTCACGGTTTGGTCCATCCAGAGCTATCCAGAACACAGAAGCCGTAATATCTTTGTCTTGAGCCTGCGCTTGATAGAGCTGAAAGATTTTAATCGTCTCGTCACGTCACGTCCCTCCGGGGGGATCAAATTCCAGATTGATTGGTACAATCTCTCAATGTCATCCAGAATGTCAATCAGCTTTTGTTGCACTTATTTCATGTTTCCCGTCGTCATGGTTTGTTTGAGGATCCCTACGACGATTGTCACCCAGAAAAACACACCATTTGCTTTTCTGGTGATGTCGGCAGCGAGATCTGCTAGAGCAGTAGGGTATACTTCGCTAAGCCGTTGGAAGGGTGGACTTTGTGTCAATTCAGTTCTGACAACCTGAGCCATGTCTCGTCTAGTAAGCTCTTGCATAGTCAAAGCTCGGACATTCGGAAACAAGGCGGAAAATTTATCGTCTACCTCTGTCCATGTCCTGCTTGCAACACAGAATTTGACCTTGAACCTTTTGATAGCGTGGTGAATCATGTTGAGAAGGTTGTCTAGGGACTTGCCAGGATCGAGCGGTTTTGTGTGATTAGATGGATCTAGATCCTGGATTTCATCGAGCCCATCGATAAAGAAAAGGAGTTTGAATCTCTTGCAGTTCAAGGAGCACAGTGTATCAAAACACTCTTTCAACTCCCTCAACGTCCATGGATGCTTTTCGGTTCCCATAATGTTATACAAAGCCCAACGTCGGTGAAATACCACAGGCACAAGGTCTGGTCTGGTTCGCAAAGATTGGAGCAGAAGCGTTCGAAGAAGACCCTCAGATGACTTTTGCTCTCTGTGTGCGCCGTGATTGAAGAAGAAGTGGCCAGCTGTAACTGTGGCCAACGAAGAAGTCTCGTTTGCAACAAGGCTGTCGGATCGAATTTTTTGGCCGTGGAAAATTTCCTTCATTAGGGTTGACTTTCCAGAGCCTGGTTTGCCCGTCACTCGGTAAAGCATGCCGTCCGGGTTGTCGAGCCACTTGGGAAAACTCGGCCATTCCAAGATATTTCCGTCCTCATCTGTCTCCTTGCCCTCAAAGATCCACTTGAGGGTACCAAGAGTTTTCTTCGAAATACCCTCCTCTCTGTGTTTGATGTCAAGAAACGGTAACTCAGCCAAAATCTTAACGATTGTGGGGACCTTGGAGGACCGTTCAACACCGGAAATAGGAGGTGTCTCAGTCTGATAGTTGGATCCGTCAGACAAGACAGTCCAATCCAAGCTCCACAGAATATCGGCCGCCCATGGGAGCCCTACTATATTGGTAGGCTCCTGAGGCTTCTTGGCCTGCTTGTTGTCCTGTTGGCTGACCTGGCACACTGTGAGCGATTCAGTCATGGAATGCCGTGTGACATTCGCTGACATTTACTGCTAAAGCACGAGCCCAAAGAAACCGAAAAGCTTAATCGGATGCTCGAGATTATCAATAAACCCGATGCGTCGCCTCAGGAGCTGGATCAAGATAAGACTTCCATCGCCGACTCCTGCACGTCCAGGTGCCCGAAGCACTGCATCTTGAAGGATGGTTGGTCAGGAAGGTCGGCGACACGGGATGGATCTGCATGAAGGAAGCAGTAGGACCTCTGAGTCAGAAGACCTGCATTCTTAGCAATCATGGCCAAGCCCAAAGGAGGCCTCTGGTCGAGTAAAGGACCCAAGGGACAGTGGAAGCCATGAAGGGCTTCTACGGGTATAAGTAGGCCTTGATCTTCCAGTTCAGATTGTAGGGAGGCAAGGACCTTTGAGGCCATAACAGATTATTACATTGATTTGAATACAAGCCCTATTCCAGCCCTTACCTTCAAGCCCTTGTCACATTGAAGGACAATCGTCTGCGTTGTCGTGAGTCGACTTTTAGCGAAACGCATACAAAACGGATTTTGGACCGCCGGTACGAGAGCCCGCCGATATGTAGAAATGGTTACAAGTCCAGTCAACTTTCAGTTGTTCATGGAAATGAAGATTAAGTTATCCCAGCCCAGGTCGTTCTCGACCATCTCTCTAGCTAACGAGAGCCTCAACGAGAAGATACAATCTCAGCAGGCGTAGAAGGCGGGTTTAGGAACGCAGTAGCTTGGCTCTGAGTTGAGGCACGCATATTCATTCCTTGAGGGCGAGGTATCCCATTTGAGACTTGAGGTTTTCTTCCAGCTGTTCAAGCTTCGCACGAGAAGCCTCAAGTTAGGTCTCAAGGGTAACTTTCTCGCCAAATGAATCAATCCCAGTGAGGATGCTGTGTCGTTTCGGCGTCTACTTATCGGACGGATGGGGATGGGAGCCCTAACGGATTGGGAGGACCAGGATCCATTATTTGGATGCCGTTTCTGCCCTTGGCCAAGTCCTCCTCGCGCTTATCAATAGATTTGGCCCAATCCTTGAAATTAGAATCATAGGTTAAGCCGTCGTTGGGTCCTAGAAACCCGTTAAAGGTGGAAAGACGCGGAATTGGGATCAAGATCATGCGAGATGTGGCTGGTCTCTAGTTGGGAATGTCGTCCCCTCCGAAATGCGCACTCTGCTGGCGAGCTCGGGATTGTTGATAGGCAGAGAATGTTCTCGTGGTATTGCTCACCGTCCAGCTCGAGCATCGCAAAGCCCAAGACGCGGTGGCCCAGCTTGTCGGCAGCGAGGTACATCGTGTTGTTGCGCTTGGTGAGCTCGACTACTCGTTGAGTCGCCTGAGAGGACTTCGCTCGAACTTCATCGGCCGACACTCACACGGCCGGTAACACGTAACGTCGATGTCGACGTGATTGTCAAGAAGCCAAGCCACGACGGTATTGCCGTGCTTAACGGCCAGGTGTCGATTCATCAGGGTGCCTGCTACTCCTTGTGGGCATGTTAGTCATTGAAGTCAGTTGATGAATCTGAGGGGGGTTCATACCTACTATGCGAGCCATCCAGCGGTGCAATAGAAAGGTTTCTATCAAGACTTTCTTCAATAAATGCATCTAGCATTGAAGATGATCTTGAGGGTCGCCAGGGAACCTTCGGTCTTGGCGATGACAGGAAAACCTTTGGCCTTAGCAATAACAGGAAGGCCGTGCAAACATATGCTATAAACGCCATCCTCAAGTTCGTATAATAAATTGACGAGAGGGTTGTTGATAGATAGGAATGACGGATCGTTATTCTTGGTCTGAATTTGATTGGAACACTGACGTAATTAGTCGAGTAAAATGAAGACCGAGAATATAACGTTGATGTCTGCAAAGACAGGGCAAGAAGCTGAAGGTCTTGAAATGTCCAGGGCCTTTCCAAAACCAAGTCCCTGAGTAGCGTCCCTGGTCCAAATGCGGACAGTCGGAGGAAATTCTACCAGCGACTCCGGTAAGGGGGAATATTGACCGATTTCCGAGGAAAAATGTCGTTAAATCTCCAGTGAAAAGGAAATTCTATGGTGGGATGAAAGATACGAGTCTTCCTGAGATGTTGAAGAGTTTTTTACAGGGTAGAGCAGTTCCTGCTATAGCCTAGAAATATGTCTCATCTCCCAAAGGTACCTGTAACATCAGAGGTAGGGCCCTTGGCACCACTGAGATGAAAGACGACTTTAACCGCATTTATCCACAACAAACACGATGTTGCAAACCACCACGTTTCCAATCCTTTCTCAACGTTGTATTACATAGCCTACAATCAACATGCTGTGTCGTCCAAGAAATATAGCCTTCATTATCCTTCTCTTTGTTATCTTGCTCTTAGTTATGAAGCCTCGAACAAAGCTGCAGCAATCTGGCTCTGCCCTCCAATACCTCAAGACCCTTCAAAGAGAGTCCCCAGAGATCTCCAACGCCACATTAGGTTTCCAGCAAATCTTTGTCATCAATCTGCCCGAGCGAACCGACCGTCGCGATGCCTTGACACTGGCCGCAGCCCTCACAGAGATCGGTGTTACTTGGATTGATGGGATCTCCGGGCAGCAAGTTCTCGATAAGACGTTACCCTCCGACAACGCCGGCAAGGCCATCTCGAAAGGCAACAAGGGATCATGGCGCGCGCATATGAATGCTCTGCAACGGCATGAACCCGCTGTGTCCCCCAACCCTGAGGCAACTGACTAACACCACAGCAGGATAGTCCAACACAACATCACGACTGCCTTAATACTCGAAGACGACGCAGACTGGGACATACGACTCAAGGCTCAACTCCAGATCTTTGCGCAAGCAGCCAAAGCATTCACCCAACGAATCCCTGGTCAAGCCAAACAATCCTTTGCCCAGCGCCTCCAAGCGGACGGTCTAAAGGGCTACGCCCGAGACATCGACAAGCTTCCCTACGTCGTTCCGCCCAAGATCTCTCCCTATGGCGACGACTGGGATATCCTATGGCTAGGCCACTGCGGCACTGAGATCCCAACCGAGTCTAACTCCGCGTCCTACAACACGTCCAATCTCAAGGTCATCATCCCAGATGATGACACAGTCCCACCACCAAAGTACCTCAAGGCGCACCCGTTCGCTTTACAAGATGAGCTAGCCGAGATGTATCCACCTAACACGAGGGTTGTCCACATCGCGCGGAGCAATACATGTACGCAAGCATACGCAGTTAGTCAGCAAGGAGCCCGCAGGCTGTTGTATCAGTTTGGACTGCAGACATTTACGACGGGATGGGACTTGATGCTTGGCGACTGGTGCGATGGACTTTGTCACACAGACAAGGAGTCGGGAGTGGCTAGATCGCCTGTTTGTGTCACGGTTTCACCTCCTCTTTTCAGTCATCATTATGGGAAGGGCGCAGCGTCGGATATCACGGCGCCTGGAGGTGGCTTCATTAGCAAGGGCAAGGATATGACGCCGTATGTGAGGTTGAGTGTTAGGTTGAATATGGAAAGGATGGTTAACCGTGCTGGGTTAGAAGAGTTGGTTGATCAATGGGAGGATTGAACCTAAGTCATCATTAAGGAGGCAATGCTGCGGAAGAGGACTGGCGCTGGGTATATATATACCTAGTACTTACACATTGTAATCTAGTTGTCTCTCGCTCTAAACCCAGACCGTTTTGCTTCCCCCTTAGTTCCTTGCAATTATATACGATCTTCTGGCCAAGAGGAACAGCTCCAGGCCGGACGTCGAATGGCTTCACGGGAAGAGGAGGAAACCCGATATAACCTCCCGTTCTTAGCTCTATAGGTTGCGAACCGTCGTTCTGCCAGAATATATTCCATACGCGTTCGAGTCTTTTGGGTATCGTCTCAAGATCTCCCTTACCCAGCCCCGAAACTGATCTCAGGATGCAAGGTTGGGAAAATAAGACCCAATCGACAGAACGAAAGCATAGTGATAAAGGTACACATGGAGGAATCAGACCTAAAACCACAAAGGTAGGTACGCATATTTGATGTTAAGCAGCCCTTTCTTTTTATTTATACGCACAATGAGACCCAAAGAAGACATATCAAAGCCATAAAAGCCATTCAAATCACCAATAGCGCATATTTATACTCTTGAGGGTATTCATAATCTCAATAACTCTTGTAATAATCTGCTAACCCATTTTTCATCCCAGGCACGCATACCCGTACCAAGCAACCCCCTCGCAAATAAAAACCACGAATCCCAAATAAAAAAAACCCCTTTGTCTCAAAAAACCAAACCAATTTCCCCCCTCTACAAACGCCTTCAAGACCTCACTCAAGCCACTTCCAACTATCCAACCTAACCCCTCCACTACCATCGAAGCAACCGTCAGTATCATATCATCTCCAAATCAACCTCATCATCAGTCTGACGCAAATACGTACCAAGGATACCCCCTTAAAACCTTCATCGCCCTCTCGGCACCAACCTCCTCATTCTTAAAGCACGAGATACAATAGATCTTGCCCTCATCATCCTCTACAAAAACTGAAGAAAAAATATTAGGAAACTTTGCTCTCCAGTAGTTCTCCCCGAGTAAATTGCCAATCCTGTTTGGCTGTTTGACTGATTGGTCCGACGAGGATACGGCCGTTCCATTTGAGGGTGAGGCCGTCGTTTTCGCTGAATGTAGGGAAGTCTGGACGGGGAGGAACGGGTTGGTAAAGGTTGGGCGGGGTGGGGGCTTGAGGAGAAAGGTGGGTGAGGTTGGTTGGGAGGAGGGAAAGGAGATGGGGGCCGTTGTAGGGGAAGCGGAGGAATGGAAAGGTTGATATGTGGTTGTTGTTGTTGTCGTTGGTGGTGGCTGGTTTGGTGAGGGAGCGAATGGGAGGGAAGATTGGCTTGTTGCCGTCGTCAGTACTAGTGGCCTTGGAGATGGATGAGATGGGAGGCGAGATTGACTTGCTGTCGTCGTCGGTGATGGCGGCCTTGGAGAGCGGAGAGGTGGGAGGAGAGACCGACCCGCTGTCGTCGTCAGTAGCAACCTTGGAGAAAGTGGAGGTAGTTGTGGTTGGGAGGACGGGTCGGAGGGGAAGCTGATGAGGTCCTCGATAATGGAAGCAGTGGTGAGAGAGGAGGATGGGGAGGCTGTAGCAGTGGCTGTCTCCTCATCCTTGGTCTTGGTGGGATCGTAAAGATCACAGAGTTCCTCTAGCTCGGAAGTATAAGTGGTGTTGGTTTGCTGCGGGTAAGGCTGGGATCATCGCCACACAGTCGATCAAGAGGGAGGTGCTGGCACCTCCCAAAACGTTCGCTTCCTGAAGGGACATTGTGATGTTTTCTTGAGGCTGTAGTAAGTAGTGAAAGCCCTGGGAGGCTGTGAGAGCCTGTTGTTGTTGGCTGTAAAGGAAGAAAGGAATGGGAAGAGGACACCCCTTTTCATGCTTTTTTGGGTGACAGCTTGTGGAGCCCCTGCGGGACTATCATGCATGTTTACTACATTATACAGGTAATTTGGAAGGCAGGTTCATAAATCAAGATTTCAAAACATATCTGTTGGCTGCTAGTGGTATTGAAGTTGGGATGATGACATTGGACGGAAAGTGTCAGGTGAACTTCAAACATCGGATGATGGAATTGGACGGAAAGTGAAGTATCAGTTATACTCAAAAACATCAGATGATGGAATTAGACGGAAAGTGTCAGTTAAACTCAAAACATCGGATAAATACATAGGTATAGAGGAAGTTCAGAGATGTTAAATAAAAGATCTATGTTATGACTGCAACAGCTCTCTTAAGGACATATAGAGGGACGATATTTGCCTTAAATTTCTGATTTGGAATAGAAGGAAGAGAAACAAAAACAGGAGAGTTCATTCTTGGAAACCTTTTAGATGAAATTGTTTAGTGCTGAATGAAGGAGAACCTGGTTCATTGCTATCTAGATACCCTTCGTTTGAACATTCTCTGGGGATAGAATGATAATAAACGATCTCCCTCTGAATCAAAGCTTTCGGGATGAGTTCCAGAAGTGACAAGTGGGAGTATAAGGTGGATGTTTGGTCGATTCTCACCTATCACCAAGCAGTACATATTCACAACAGAATACGCTTCAAAAAAGTAGTATCAAGGGTGGGAGTTATGGTCGGTTTCTTGGACACCTTACGGGCGGAAGCCGTGGTGGGCTACTTCGAGATAGACGCAGAAGGCACAGTCGTTTTTTTATGGAGGTAGAAGCGGAAGGCATGGTAGATTTCTGGGAACGTAAATCGATTGGATGAGTTTGACGAGTCTGGAGAGTGAGTCTTCAGACATGATTAGAAGTTGATCAAATTGATGAAGGTAATAGAAGTATGATCGCGAGCCAACTGCTTCTTAATTTTTCTTCCTCATTAAAGCATCTCTCTTCACCACATGGTCGTGCCCACTTCTCCCTTGTGAACCTTGAGCATTGCCAGGGTCACAGGTAATTTACGCTTGGTTTTTTTTTTTTTTGGGATGTTCATGGAGGTGAGTTCGAAATGTTTCGGTTTCACGCTCGACTCATGTCCGTCATGTTTCCAACTGCAAATAGCATCATGGAGAAAAGGGGGTTTCACCATTGTTTGTAAACATATCAAAGGGGGGCAATTGTGAATCTATTCAGAATCAGTTGTCGTAATCGGTGATTAATGTATTGAAAGGGCATATCGAGTCATGATTGCATTTACATCCAGCTACATAGACATCGATCCACCTACCAAACCGACGTTATGTCACTCCTGTCCACATTCCTCCGAAAGTGGGGCCGGCCGGAGGTGGGGATGTTCGGGAGGAACATCGGCCCCGGACGGCAAATTGATCGGTCCAGGTTCCGAAGGCACGAGAATTTTTTATTCCAGCTTCCCATGATTCCAATCATCCCAGCTTGCAAAGCTTGGATGGTTTGTTATCCCAGCTGTATAAAAAAAAAAAAGGATCCTTCCTCTGGGGTTAGGGTTTCATGTGAACTTCTAGGTGGTTTCAAGAGTCGTGATAAACAGCGAATTCAATTGACTGCACAAGAACCACCGATGCCATCATATTCAACCAAGTATATAATGAAACTCATAAATTAAAATCTTGCCATAAAATCATAACTGCCAAAATCCGACCGCACAAGAACTCTTGCTTTCCTCCGTTGTCGCTTAAATAATGCAGCAATCGCAGGGCAATGGGCAAGGGACACAGAAGCAGAACCGTCCAGGACAGCAGCTGCTGCGATCACCGCCGCGGAGTCCCATCATTGACTCGTTCTCTGGGTGAGGTTTTTGAGGGTCTTGTGTGAATAAGTTTGTTAGCTTCTCTTGATTGTTTGATTGAGACGACTCTTTCTTACTCATTGCTGGAGGCGCAGGAGGTTGAACAGTCTGCAGCTCATGAACATGAGCAGTTTTGGGGACCTGAATGCCCTCCGGGTTCATCGGCTTTTGAGGTTCAGTAGGAGACATGTTGTCAAAAGTGGGGATGACAAAAAGTGGGAGTTTTTGAGCTTGTTTAAATGAAGTTTTTAGGGATAATTCTTGGTTGATTCTTGGGAGAACGAATATCGTATGTTTTGTTGAGATTGATGAGGGGAAAGAAGAGGAGAAATAGAGAGGAGAAAAACGACGGAAGAGGCGCAGTAGTCTCCTGTGCGATAAGATCATGTGTGTTACCATGCTGTTTGAAGGTGGTTGGTTGGCAGAATCCATTACGTCATTGGGCTCTTCTTTGCCAAGGAAATAAGCGACCAGAATATCGATCAAAATGAAGTAGTAACCCTAACCCGGATGAAAGGCCTTTGCAGAAACTTCAAGATGGTCTGAGGTATTATGCTCTCATCAGACACAGAGACATTAATATCCAGAATTAACATGAAGTTATTCAAAGTACTAGAAATTCTACGGGTGCTGTTCCCGGGTGGCCGAGAATGACATCGGATAAGGCACCCAAAGGTCGCGATCTTATCTATGCTCACAAAAAGGACTTTAAGCGTCTGCCAAGGATGTTTGTGCATCTTGGACACGATACAGGCGAGCAGGCGGCTCACAACAGAATGTGAATCGAAACACCACTGGCATCAGAACAAAAGGCAACTATTTTGTGTGCCAGTCATGAAACCCAAGTCGCAATGATTGAGGTACAAAATGAAGCAGGGCAAGATCCGGCCAGCCGTGAGCAGGTTATACAAGATAACCTTGTGGAGCATGACAATATCTCGAGTCACGGTCATTAGTGAAACATATGCAAGGCAGTGAGGCCGCAGAACGGATATACTTTGGGCCTTCCCATGTCATCATGCAGAACAGGGGGTTGAGAATCCAATTTCACATTGGATACCTACGACAACAGTTTTATAGCTATGGCTCCTGCACCCATCGCTTCTGTGGGTTTCCAATCACCGCTGGGTCTCACAGCAGTGCGAGGTACACCTCTGGAAGGGTTGGGCCTTGATGATCATTTTGCTCCACCAATGTCATTGAAGATCAACTCACCAGATGAAGATGGCTTGTCTGTCCCGGTTCAAAGGTAAGACCCGATTGACAAATCGTCCACTGATTGGTTTACAGTTCCGTCGTGTCAAACCTGGGTGAAACTAACAAAAGAATAGGAACAAGAAGAGCAGGAAGAAAAATGACAAACTCCACCATCTCGAAATCGATCGGGCCTTACGTGTGCATCTTCAACTAACCCCCAACCCAGCCATAATTCCTATAATTCGAACTATGTCCCAGATCTGGGGGCTTGATAACGGTATGGCTCGGATCCTTAGAGCCGAGATAACAGAGTCACCGGTGTCGTTCACAGTCACAACAATATTGCCTGAAGAAGAGACAACCCCTGTTACTACTATAACTGATATTATTGAAACTATCACCACGAAGGCAAATGGTATTACGGTTGTGGAAACTGCTACACCTAAAATTGTGGACCTCACTAGTACGCAGATCTCAAGCACTTCTAGTACCGCGCAACCCCCGGGCACTCAAACATCAAGTGTTACGCTCAGATATCCAGACACACCGGCGAAAAGTACTCCAAGTTCAGAATCTGCCAATAAGAGCGAGCGTGAGAAGAATGGGTTATCAGCAGGCGCAGGAGCCGGCATCACAATCTGTGTCATCGTGCTATTACTCGCGTTCTGTGGGGTCGGCTTCTACCTCAAACAACATTGCATCAAAAGATCCACGTCAACCCGACCTGAGGAGCAAGCAAATAGAGAACAATACAACACAGGCCCACTGGGTGAAGGTCACAGGGTTTTGAAAAAGCTTCACAGGAGATTAACCCGCCTACGTCGGGATCAGGCCTCGTCATTCAGCGGCAGCAACTCAACCACTGTGCCTCGACAAGATGACAGTCCGATTCAAGAACTGTCAAGTATTCCCTCAATTCAAGAAATGCCACTGGATGGTACTTCACAAATGATTGCTCGCGCAAAGACGAGCAATATGCTTGGGGATTTGGATTGTGGATCTCCGAGTTTGGATTGGGATGCTGCACCTGTTGCGCCGATTCCGAAGGAACCTATCGAGCTACCGGTTGTGAGGAGGCACGGGAGGTTGTTGTCCCACCACTTGAGGAGGTCAATAAATTGAATGTGGAGCAGAGATTTTGATGGGTTTGTCATTGATTTCAGGTGGTTCTGTCATTTGAATGTTGCACTTCGCCTCAATGAAAGGCCGAGTTTGAAGTTTCGGTCTCAGAAACCGAGGTATTCCTCCGTGGGAAAGCCGAGGGGACGGGCGGGAAATTTAACCACTCGGGGACCCAGCAGAATCTGCAATCGAGATCGGTTATCAGTGGTTATATCATGGTACTTGCGGGGGGCGCAGTTGGGGGTTTGAAATGGAATGTGGGGGTGGTGAGGGAAACCACAGTGGGTGGGTGGGCAGTGAGCACTGATAATTATTCTATCTTCTATTTGTGCTGACTCAAATCGTCAAATACTGCATTTCACATTTCTCAACAACCCATACTATCAAAACACACTCTGCATAGTTTTTCATTCTTATTCTCCTTTACTCATATACACAACCTCTTCGACGACAAAACCAACCAAATGACAGAAACTTCCAAAACTTGAATTGATCTCATCGAGCCAATTTTAATCCAACAGTCAATCAACAACAACCATCACTACTTGTTTACTTTGACTTCGGAAAAGACATCACTTCCAGGATCTTATTTATCTCTCTTTCAAAATGTTGCGATGGTTTGTGCTATCTTTGTTCAACAGATTGGCTCCATTCTAACTCCCATCAAGGTACCAAAGGAAGCTCGCCACCCACCCATTTCTCACAAATGCCACCACAACAACCTTTCTGTTCAGTGCAGGTGACACCATGGCACAACATCTAGTTGAGAAAAAGGAAAAACACGATTATGCCAGAACCGGTCGCATGGCCCTCTACAGCACAGGTATGTCCACTCTCCTGCCCCGAAACTCCCATTGCTTTGACTGTCAGCTAACACCATCCTTCACAGTAATATGGCGGCCCATAGTATCAACCTGGTACAAAATAATCCAGAAAAACATTGTATTCCAAAGCAAAAACGTCGAAATGATCGCCCGAGTCGGAGCAGACCAACTTCTTTTCGCGCCAATGAGCATTGGCTTATGTTTGAGCACCCTATCGGCGATGGACGTTTCATTTACAAAGGAGAAATTGTAAAAGTCATACCCAGCGGCGTTGAAGCAGAATTGGATGGTGTGGCCGTTTATACAACTCATCAACTTTCGGTTCGTGCCGATGGAACACAGACTTGTTTTGGTTAATGTGGGATTGGTTGGATGGAATTGTTATTTGAGCTATATGAATGCCGAAGGGGCGAAGGGAAAAACAGAAAGCAGACAGCCGACGAGGGAACCTATGGGAAGGGGAGGAGATGTTATGGTGGCATGATAGAGAGGATAGAGCTAGAGCTTGATGGTAGAGATACAGGTAAATTTGCGATACCCGCGGTTATCTTTAGACAGAAAAGAGAAACGCAGTAGAATAGTAATATGAGACAAGTACAGATGACATCAGAGTCACAATAAACCAGATCATCCGCTGTGAACTCGCTGGTTGCGAAATAGGTATAAGCAAACATGTTCACCATAGTAGCGAATCTAGCGATCGCCATAACTAAGTAATTTTGCCATTATGAGATGGAATAGCGATCGAAACCTGTGGGGGGGGGGGGGGTTAGCAATAAGAGGGGGGTTGGTGGGATATGCTGCTGTGATGGTCCGGTTCTTCCGGCTCGTCATTGACGAAAGCAGTCGCCACTTGGTGAAAGGCCTCAATACTACCTTAAAGGTGTTGTGTTCAAAATGAGAAGCGATCGAAAACATTCATGAGTAGAGATTGCGTCATTCCTGCCAAATGATGGGAATAGCTTCACATGAACCAATTTAGTAAACCCATAACACTATCTACAAATACATTATCATCTTGGACCACATCAAATATTCATTTCCTCGATGATGTAATAGATTCATGTAGCGATCGCAATCGCAAAACTACGGCATGAGTCAAATTGTGAGGTCGGAACGTTAAACATCCGGAATTGTAAACATCATCTCGAGATGGATGAAAAGCGATCGAGAATGGCCTCAATAATGCCAATTGTATGCCACACTCCATGTGAATGCCCTCAAATGTAAACAAACTAATCTGGAGCACCTTTCTCACTCAAAATCCGATCGCAATCGGAAAGCATAATACGGTGATCCAAATCAACCATCTCCAAACGCATCACAACTACAAGAACATCATCGCACAGACAGATCACTAAAAATCTCGAACTTTCTTCCCCGATTCATCACAATCAAGCGGTGATACCAGTGAAAAAAAAAGATTGTTTCTCGAAAGGAGGAGAGATTTGGTTTCCAAAAATTGCTTATAAATATAGTTTTCAAGCAGAAAGAGAAGCATACCCTCAGACCTAAGGAAAAGAGGAAGAAGGATTGGGAAGGGAAGCAAAGGGGCAATTTATAGGCCAACTGGGGCGAGTGGGCGGTCTGTGCAGTCCACCTGCAAATTGTCTGTGCTTGTTTGCGAGGAATACTATGGTACAGCTACTCAGTGTTCCAAGGGACGAGGAACGGTAACTGTGGCAGAGATGAGTGTTCAACAGGTCACGAAGGACAAGAGGATGCAAGATAGGTTGATTCATTCTTCCCCGTTTCATCACAGAAGGCAATGATCTCAGTGAAAAAAGAGGTATCTCCAAAGGAGAGTGTTTGGTTCCAAAAATTGGAAAGAGAAGATTTAGGTTGGACTGCAAACCTGGAATTGTCTGTGCTTACCTGCAAACAGTAAGAGGAGGAAGGACTAGGCCGCCGAGGAGGAAGACGGAGAACAATTAGGCACAGAGAGAGAAATGGATTTGGAGCAGGTCATAAAGATGAGGAAGGACCAGGGCGCTGAAGACGGAGAGGAAGGCAGAGAGAACTAAGCCAGCAGAGGAGCAAAGACGGCGAAATGCTCTAGAGTAGATTCACAATAATGACGAGAATAACATGGATGGGTAAAGTTGGTTCATTCTTCTCCGACTCATCACACAAGGCAATGATCTCAGTGAAAAAGAAAAGAGTCTTTTCTCCCAAAAGGAGATGTTTGGTTCCAAAAATTTGTAGAGAGAAGTATTCTCCAAAGGAGAAGATTTGTGTCCAAAATTTTGAAAGAGAAGATTTGGGGGCGATGGGGGATCACCTACCTATGGAGAGGAAAAGAAAGGTGAAAAGCTAGGAGAAAAACGGGCATTTTATAGGCAGTCGGGAAGAGGCGCGGTCTGTGCAGTTCGCCCGCAAACTGTCTGTGCTTACCTGCAAATTGAGGGACCCGCGGAGAGGCAGGCGGAAGACGGGGGTAAAGGGACGAGGCTCGGCGCTCATGGGAGGAAATGTAGATTTCACAAACTGGGAGCGAGCCACAAAGGATGAAGAGAAGGATGATGTCGATAAGTTTGGTCGTTTCTTCCCCAATACATCACCAAAGGCGATGATAGCAGTGAAAAAAAAAGATTGTTTTCTCCAAAAAGGAGATATTTAGCTCTAAAAATTAATAAATAGCCAGTTTCTAAAAGAAAAGGCTAGATATCTTCTTTCGAAAAAGAATCGGGTTTCCAAAAAGTCTGATGACCCAGAGGGAGGGGATAGGCCATCATAAAGGAGAGGGAGAAAAAAGTGAAGGGGAGGAAAGGGGATGGGAAGCGACAAGGAGAGAGAAGACAGGAGGAGACGGAAGGGTGAGGAAAAGAAGAGGGAAACGTCAGGAGAGAGGGCGAGAAGTCGGCAATTTATAGGTCATGAGGTGAGCTGGCGGTCTGTGCTCGCCTGCAAATTCGGAGACGGGGGACAGAGGGACGAGGATGGGTGCTCGGCGTGAAGGGGACAGGGACTGCGGGGACTTGGACGGGGTCACAATGGGGAGGAAGATGTTGATGGGTTTGTTGATTCGAATCAGGTCGAGGGCAGGAGTTGGTCGTGTCATTGTTCAATAGTTGCCGGCCACTGTGATGAATATAGAGGATGAGTTGACGACAATCAGGTGTGCAAATCTTATGTTATATGAGATTCTATAGAGGCGGTCAGCAATGCCTGAAAACGGATTGAGTGTGATATACTGACCAAATATCCAGAACATTGGTGACAGACGTGAAACTATTCATTGTGTATAAAGATGATGTTTATCGGCACCTCTCTGAACTGTGATGGAAGACTGGAGGCAAAAGAGTCCAAAGAGAATATCAAAACCAAATAATCCTTTTCATCCACACAAGATGCTTTCCTCCAGTGGCTCTGAATACGAAGCAAGCCGATTATATCGGATGCTAGGGATGATAAGGTTTGAAACATTACCAAACTTTTTCCAATCTGATTTCAGTGGGAACCTGCCATGGACGGAAAGAACAGACACCAATGGCAGTTGGATGAAGCTGTCCAGAGCCAATCTCTCGGGAACACCACAATCGTATCATCATGATCGCCTTGGACAGTTTGACTCTTACCGGTTTTTGTTGTTTCGATCATGAAAATGCGATTCCTTTTGTTTTCCCGCCATTCCCAATCTCAACCTTTGAGTTATCGCAACTCCCCATAGCCAAGTCCGGAGATCGACAAATCTGGTCCATTTAGACATTTCACGGTCAATCCGAAACCATGGTACCAGACCGCCACTCCAACATAACAATCACCCACTTCGGAAAGCTTAGAATCTAGTGCTTATGATCATGGTGATGATCATCATCACCATGAGATCGGACTTCCCACGCGGCGATTGACGACAGACGGAGTCGTCCGAAACAGAGAAAAAGAGATAAGAATCCCGTCCTGTCCTGCATGAATTCTCCATTCTGACCATTCCAGCCAACATCAACCAAAAGGAAATAGAGTCAAGGCCATACATATACATGACCCAAAAGAATTAAAAAGAACAAATCCCCCACTTCACCCACAGATTGGGTAAACCCAATTACCCAAAGACAGTCCGCACCCCCAATATAAATTCCCACCTTCTCTCCCTTCTCTCTCCTGTCTCTTTTGTTTCGACAACAACTCCTCACAACCCACGACAACAACTCCTCACAACCCACGTCGACAACTCCTCACAACCCACGTCGACAACTCCTCACAACCCACGTCGACAACTCCTCACAACCCACGTCGACAGCGATGAGGTTCCTCCTCCCCCTTTTGGCCTTGTCAGGCCTGGCATCAGCCATGGCATCGGTTGTTCACAAGCCCAAGCCCGGTCCACGAATCTTTGCCACTCACAACGAGATTGACGACTGCGAGATGAATCAGGCCATCGAATGCCTCCAAGATCAGATCTGCGCCCGACGCAACATCCCCTACCAGGGCAAGATCCGTTGCACCATCGGCACCTCAGTCGCCTACGTCTGCAACTACAAGCACCACAACGACAAGATGAAGGATAAGCATCGATATGGCGGCGAGAAGGGCGGCGAGCTCTGGTGCAATCACAACGACATGTATGAAGCCTGGCGCCAAATCCGCATCGCAAAGGGCTCCAAGACGGGCTGGTGGCACGACAAGCAAGGCAAGCGCACCTTTGGCTTCGACAAGCGCTGCAAGGACAACACGTGCGACAATGGATGGAAGAAGGACAACCCGGCCGAGCAGTGCACCAACATTCACAAGAAGGCCATCAAGGATCCCTGGCTGTTTGACTTTGAGGCCATAGAGTATCACAACTACACTGGCAAGTACGAGCAAGACCTTCCAGTGCCGGGAGATGAGAAGGAGCCTGTCTACTTTAACCCTTGGCAGGAGGGCATTAGGCCACGGTGAGTGACATTTTTATTTTTTTGAGACATGTAAATAATTGAGAGTTTGGGTTCTTTGTAAATATAGACGTGTGGCTTTCCCTGGGGCAGTTAGAATGGTGGTAGGAGGAGGAGGAGGATACGGTGTTGTTGTTGGGATCAAATGAGAATTGAGTTCAAACTCCATCTCTCTCTTTTTGGATTCACAGACATTGATTCAGATACTTTTTATAAATAGACGGTCATTGTGGGACAGCTGGGTGCTGCATTGGTTCAAGGAACCTTGGCGAGAGTTATGGAGAAAGGAAGCTAACAATAAACCTCCGTGGTGGTGGAAAGGCGCACCTTTGGGAGAATCAAAAAAGGGAAAGCCGCGCAAATACTCACCTGTCTCTATAAACCCGGGGCGTGTATTGCCGCACAGCTTGCCGCAAATAGAGAGGATTAAGTGGGGATGCAAGAAGAGTAAGGGTTGAGCAGTGGGAAAAAGGTGGAAAAAAGCAAATCAATTTTGTTTTGTCTTGGCTTTCGGGGTTTTTGGAGAGATCGAGATGGAACAAAAAACAATCATCATTTCATCATTGACTTTTTTTTTTTTTTTGACTTTGCCCCACCAAATTGTGATCCACTTTTAACGACAACTCTTTCCTTGATAAAGGGATCCTTTCCCACATGTTTTTCCGATCTCTCCATGTGAAATATTACCAGGATATCTGGAAAAGAGATCGGGATATTCCATGGTACGGTTTAATAGATGACGCTTCTGTTTAGCCTCTCCCATCCATCCGTCCACACGCGTCGTTTTTGCCCGAGCGGCAAGCCATCATCTCAACATTTTTGTCCGCCCGAAAACGATGGAGCAGATCCTGCGTCATGACTGGATGTCGTCTTTGAGAAGAAGAAAAAATCATCGAGTCATTTTCCATGGAAGTATCGCCGGATTGAGGTCCTGTGCCGGGATGCAATACCCGGTCCATGTCTCCGGGAAGTTGGGGATGGTTGGGAGTATAAGATGGTATTCATCTCCTCTATTTGTTTTGTGACTGATCATTCCATAAACAGCTGTTTGTACAATTGTGAGCTGAGACGAGATGGTTTGCTACAAGATCTCCGTTGGCACTGCCCTTCTCTCACTGACCACTGGTTCTCTCGCGGTTCCTGTTGTGTCCGAACCATCAACAACCTTCTCAACGGCCCCTGCCGTTACGCCTCCCGTTAGACCTCATACCAACGTCACAGAACATGGCCCATACACTGGTCCACCGCCTACGACAACAGGCGCCCTGACCACCGATGTTCTCGCCCCATCCATCGCTGCCCTTCCACCAGGACCAGACGCGTTCAAATATCCCAGCGATGGAAAGCTTCACGCTCCTCTTCCAGCACCTTATACTCCATCTGGAGGTCTCGGTACCAATGGATCTGTACCAGTCTACCGAATGTTGACAGATTTCGACTACGAATCTGTCGCTCTTGCTCTGTACCAGGAATGGATCGAGCTCGACCTTTTCCATTGGGGTTTGGCGACTTTCTCTGTTGAGGATTTTGAGGAGGCTGGTTTGACTGCTGAGGATCGATTCCTGATTGAACACATGGCGAATCAGGAGGTGGGACATGCGACTCTCCTGAGCAACATGCTTGGTGCCGAAGCCCCGGTGCAATGTTCTTACAACTATCCTGTGTCCAATGTCCGGGAGTATATCGATTTTTGCCAGAAGCTCACCCGATATGGCGAGGCAGGCGTTTACGGCTTCCTTCCTCATCTCAACGCTCGCGATGTCGCCCAGCTTTTGCTTCAGAGTATCACAACTGAGGCCCGCCAGCAGCTTATTTTCCGTCAATTTGAAGGCCTCTTCCCCATGCCTGAGTGGTTTGAAGTTGGTATTCCCCAATCCTGGGCCTGGACCCTCCTAGCGCCATACATCTCCAGCTGCCCTGCGAACCAAACCCGGCTGGTGTGGCAGAACTTCCCTGCTCTTCACATCCTGAATCAGCCAAATCCCGCCCGCATCAACGGGTCAAATGTCTGGAATGAAACGACTGGAGGCTACACCAACACCCTCAGCACTGCTGACATCAAGGAGGATGAGAGCTGTCTCAACTCGACCGAGGTCGGCGTCAACTGTTCTCCTGGTATTTCTCGCAACCGTACCAATCCTCTGTCTTACCCTGGACGTCAGGTCTTTTTGCAGTGGGACGAGCCCGGCCAGCCGATTGGACCCAACAACAGCTACATCACCAATACTACTGCCAACCCACCCATGTTTGCTGCTTGGGTTAGTCAGTTAAACGTCACCTATACGCCACTCGAGGAGATTAAGGACAATTCTGCATGGACTGTTCAGCCCAACATGGAGACCTTTGCTGGTGACCCGGCTGTCAATGGCACCATCTTTTTGGTCTTGACTGATTTAGATCTTTACGTCACGCCTTTTAACTTGACCATGCTTAATCCTCATGTTTATGCTGTGGGCATGTATCAGTCTGGTTAAAGTGGGATGAAGTATATTTGACTTTCAACGTGTCTATTAGGACTGGAGTTGTGGTATTTTCTTGGAGGGTGTATATATCGTGCTAGCGTAATAACATCCTGTAGTATATAGTTACTCTAATATTAATTTATCTAATCAATTCTCACTATTCTCTGTTCTTTTATTTGGCTTCTGTTCAATGCTGGAGAGCTCTCTCACTGGGTGATTGTTGCCGATCATTTCCTGATTTAACAATGACATCACCACCTCGTCTGTCTGAGCAAGATAGTTTGTCAGTCCAATACATTTCTTTTCCAATATTCTTTCAAGTAACGATCTCTTCTTTTATTTTTAGCTTACCTAAAGTCAATTTTCGAATCGTCTCGATCGCCCATAGTATCAAACATGTTGCGACCAGTCACCAGAGTAACTCAAAGAGCACCCGCAACTCTCACATGCAACCTTCCTGCCCTGAAACAATGCCGCACCTTTTCTATTTCACAAAAAGTTTGTAATCCAACAGAAGATACAAAACCTCCCAAGGTAAGGACCTCCTTTTCTCTCATCATCCAGTTTGGAAAGGCGATTAACCACAGTTATAGACACCACCAAATCCACCAACAGAGGTAACAAAGGAAGGAAATGCGACATTGAATAGCGAGGAGAAAAAGAAAAAGAAGAAGACCTTGCAAGAAATAGACGAAGAACTAAAACAAAAAATGGAAGGGATATCGGGTGATGGAGGTGCTTCGGGAGTTGAATACGAGGATGGAAAACCGGCTGGTGGGTATAAAAGGAGTGTGAGGGAGAATATGTTTAGGTATATCTAGGGCACATATTGAGTTCTTTTTTTTTTCCTTCTTGAACCACGGAAGGGGCCTTAAACCCCCTTTTCATCAAAAAGTGGCTGAAGATCAACATTATTCTTTTCTCTCCAGGGTATCGAAAAGTCACAGAAGAAAAAAAATACCAAATATCGGCACGGTTGATGTTTTTGATATTTGACTTGAAGACAACACCATCAGCCAGAAAAAGAACGACCTCAAATGCATCCAGTTATATGCAAGCAACGTATCAATCCAGATCAACCTGTGCCCCCAAATGGAAGGTGTCATAATCCCATGTTCCAGATCATTGGTAAATGACCATGTGTGACCATAATTATCCGGTCCCCAAACTTCCCCCAATATCACTATCTAAATCGAGTCACCCGTGGTGGTATTGTCCAATATCAATTAACGATGGTTTACCCAATTACAGTATTGCCCGCATATGCAAAAGTAACACTCAACTCTCCCGACACCGGTTGCCGGAGACCGGCAGAGCTATAATGAGGGGATACAATAGACACATTCCAACTGACCAAACAACCTTAAAAGTAGACTTATTCCCTTCCCGACTTGGCAAATCTCCTCCTCCCCTCAACCAATCCAGCAACTCCCTCGTCGATCCTAAAAACAAGATGAAAACCCTAACCCTCCTCCTAACCCTCCTCCTCACCTCCCTCGTCTCCTCATCATCCCCACCTCCTCACCCCGACGACGACCCCAAAAACCTAACAATAAAAACCTCCACAGGCTTTTACACAGGCTTAATCGATCCCCTCTATCCTTCCGTCCGACAATTCCGTTCAATCCCATACGCCCTTCCCCCCCTAGGCAAATCCCGCTGGTTACCTCCAGTCCCCGCCCCAGCCTCCCTAAAACACCATTACTCCTATCGTTTCCCCCCTTCCTGTCCACAATACCTATCCAAAAACCTAACAGTATGGAACTCTAATATAACCGATTTCGCCATAAACTCCTACGGACAATCCCTTACCTCCGGAAGTATCGCTCAAACCTCTTCTGAGGACTGTTTATATCTATCAATCTGGACACCATTCAACGCTACAGCAGAATCAAATTTACCCGTCGCTCTCTTTTTACCCGGAGGAGACTTCGTCGGAGGAGGAATAGATGTCACCTATCAAAAACCCACCCCATGGATCGAACGAACCAAATCCCATATAGTCGTCACAACAAATTATCGATTAAATATCGTTGGCTTCCCCTGGGCAGGTGGACTCGACACACAAAACGTCGGTATACTAGACCAAAGAGCGGCGTTGGAATGGGTTTACTCCAACATAAAACCATTCGGCGGGGATCCATCCCGAATAATGCTCTGGGGTCATTCAGCCGGTGCAGTGGCGGTTGATATTGTCTCTCATGCATTTTGGGACGATCCGATTGTTTCTGGACAGTTCATGCAGAGCGGGACGGCCATGGTTAATATTTCCTATCCGGATAGGACTCATTCAAACTTTACTTTTGTGGCAAAGAATTTGGGTTGTGATTTCCCGGGGGATGTGCAGAGTGAATTGGAGTGTATGAGAGGGGTTCCGATGACTTTGATACAGAATTTCATTGGACAGTATAGGGATAATGGAAGTACAGCATGGGAAGGTCGACCTGCGTTGAGTCTGTTCAAACCGGTGCCGGATGAAAAGATTGTGTTTTTTAATTATACGGAAAGAGCACGAAAGGGATTCATACCAAAGGTTCCGGCTTTGGTTAGTATTACTTCTAATGAGTCGGGGACGCTGAGTAGGTATCCCTTGACGAATGTTACAGAGGGACCATATCAGCCTTATGTGGATCAAGCGACGGTTGGGGTTTTTGTTTGTTTGGCTAGCAATACTACTCAAAGCCGAGAAAGAAAAGGGTTGACTACTTATAGGTATGAGTATAGTGGAAATTTTTCGAGTTTGACCCCGATGGGATGGATGGGGGCATATCACGCTAGTGACGTTCCGATGATTTTCGGGACATATCAGAGAAAGGAAGGGGTTACGGAGTATCAGAAGAAAGTGGCGGAGAGGATGCAAGATTATGTTTTGGAGTTTATGAAAGATTCGGAAAATGGGTTGAGGGGAATGGGATGGTTACCTTATGGGGAGACGGATGGAAGCTTTACAGGAGGAAGGAATATGGTGAGGTTTGGAACTGGAGGAGTTGTGGAGAGTAATGTTAGTGCTAGTGAGGTTGATGATGCTTGTGTTTTGGGCAAGAAGTGGGTTTTTAATCCGTAGTGTGTGATTCAAAATGGTTGCAATTTGAGGATGTTGCGGTTTCGTTTCTTCCCGGACTCAGACAAATCTTGTTCGATCGTGAAATGGATGCTTCAACAGCCGAGACATAAAAGGGTCTGAGTAATGTTTGGATCGTGGGTTTGAAGAAAATGTCTCTGAGAGCGATGTCGGACTTTGGTGGCTGAGTCTGGGCAAAAATACTCCGGATACGGTTAGAATAATAACCTCCGGTGTATGAAGTACGTAAATTGTCCGTACCTGTCAGGAAATTTGCATGTGAAGCGTGATGTTGAGCATTCTGACTCTTGTGAAGAGAGCAGATGTGAGTTGGATGTCGTTGATCACCGTCGGAATCTTGACCTCACTGCTCAGCCAGAGGATTCGGATTCCATTCTCCCTGATACTGTTACCCATGGTCCAGCCACATGCCTTCTTGGATATCTTTGAGAAACTGATAGTGTGGTTCCAAGGTCATTCCAGCGTCAAGGAGGGATGGCTTATGCTCTGCTCAGGTGATTGCCCGCTGGTGATATCGAGATATGTAAAAAAGGGCGGTGAGGAGTCTTGGTCAGAGTCTCGCCTCGGAAAATGTTCCGGCTTGTTTGACCACGAAAGCTGAAGCTGTTCGGAGAATTAGGTTACTCTGAGGAATGGACGC
Source organism: Podospora fimiseda (assembly GCA_033297215.1). Classification (NCBI taxonomy): domain Eukaryota; kingdom Fungi; phylum Ascomycota; class Sordariomycetes; order Sordariales; family Podosporaceae; genus Podospora; species Podospora fimiseda. Next base: position 11,102 of record MU865510.1, on the reverse strand, counting down.
GTCCAGAATTGGAAACGTCCTTCAGAACTCTAAATGATCGTAAGAAGTCGCAACGCTTTTAGCAAGGACAGCCTTGTGCCAAGGTTTGTCCGGAAGAGCGGGAGAGTAGCTTCTTGATGGTGAGCGGGTAGGAGTAATTTTCTGCCGGATATAATGAAGTCGGAGGTGATGACTGAGACCACACACTGCCTGCTGCTCTGGTATATAAACGGGATCAAATTTGCTTCCCCTTACCAGACAGTAACCTCAAACAAAGCCAAGAACGACAGCAACCATGGCAAACACTTTTCTTCTAAGCGGGCTCGGCCTCGTAGTGGGAGCCTCCGTTTTGTACATCTACTACATAAGCTTCCCTAGGGAGCCGCTCCCAGATATCCCATACAACACGGATATAGTCGACAAACCTCTTGGCGATATTGGGCCCATGAGAAGAAAAACAAAAGAGACGAAAGAAGCGTCTATCTGGATGTTTGCAGTTGCTCGCAAACTCGGTTCCCCGCTGAGTCAGCTTCTCGCCGTCAAGTTTGCCAGGAGAATGTTGCTTCTGGATGACCCGCGAGAGGCCGAAGATATCCTAAACCGTCGACAAAGCGAGTTTGACAGATCACCCATTATGGCCCAGTACTTTCGACCTATGCTGGCCCATTGCACCATCGGCCAGTTTACTACACCCGCACTCAAGGCTCAGAAGAAGCTCTGGAGCGAGTGCATGAACACGGGATTCCTGAACCGAGTTGTTGCTCCAAATATTTACGCCGGTGCGAGAGAAATCGTCGAGCTCTGGAGACTCAAGGCTGAGCGATATGGAGGAGAGGCATTTGAGGTCTCGGACGACTTTGCCCACGCCGCTCTGGATGTTATTTGGATCGCAACTCTCGGATCCGAGCTTGGCATTGTGCGGCAAGAAATCGAAAAGTTGAGACAGGGACCGAATTACAAGAAACCAGACATGAGCGCTGCCGAGGCCGTCCAAGAGACGGTGGAATACTTGACGTCCATTTTCGCCGACGGCATGAATACAATGTTTCCGTCCTGGACCATCCTTCAGCTCAAGCTCAAGCCTAGATACCATCGGTTCAAGAAAGCTTGCTACAGAGAGGTGCAAATGTTGATGACCAAAGCTTGCGACCGTTTCGAACAGATTGCCATGACTGGAAAGGAGTTCAAAGAGACGGACGGAGAGGAGTTGGATACCTGTGCAATGGACTTGGTCCTCCGACGAGAAGTGCTCATGGCGAGAAAGGAGAACAGACAACTTCCCGATCCAACCAAGGATCCCGCAATGATTCAGGAGCTGCTGCTTCTCCTCATCGCCGGCCACGACTCAACAGCGTCGACTCTCTCCTGGTTTGCCAAGATCGTCGCCCTTTTCCCTGAGTCCCAGAGAAAGCTCCGAACAGCCCTTTTCGCGGCATTCCCTCATGGCACCCAACCCTCGGCTCAAGAACTGGTGTTGACAGAAATCCCCTATCTCGACGCCTTTGTAGAGGAAATCGTCCGCTACAGCGTTTCCATTGGGTTGATCATCAGACACGCCGTCAGAGATACCACGGTGCTTGGAAAACATGTTCCCGCCGGGACCCAAATTTTTATTAACACGAGGTTTCCTCCACGTGGAACCTATGCTCCCGTGGACGAAAGTCTGAGGAGTGCGACATCACAAGCGGCACAGAAGCGGAAGGAGAATGGAGGAATCGAGGGACCAGCGGGTGAGGACCTGGATCAGTTTAAACCCGAGAGGTGGCTGGTGATTAAGGAAGACGGAAAAGAGATCTTTGATGGGACTATTTTGCCCAATTTGATGTTTGGTGGAGGGTTCAGAGGGTGCTTCGGCAAGAAGCTGGCCATGAGAGAGCTCAAGATTATTATAGCGACCTTGGTGATGGAGTTTGAGTTTTTGCAGATGGACGAGGATAAGCAAACAATGATTGGAGAGGAGAGGTTGTTTAGAAGGCCTAGAAAGTGCTTTGTCAAGTTGAGGGTATTGTGATTCTTTTTTTCTTCTTCTGTAAATAAAATATGGCGATTTCTAGATCTGATTAAAAGAGAATTATTGATGAATAGGAAAAAAGGTGCGGGGAATTTGAAAAATGTCCGGGAGTCCGGTCCCATAAATTATGTCTTAACTAACCAATAGGCTTTCCCCTTGAAGCGGCCCGCTCCCTTTTTTTTTGCTCGGTCCACCATCTCTCAATAACAACATCTTCCTCCTATTGCGCCAACATCAACACCGCTTTGTATAATCAGTGTCATCGTCGCCAAGATGCCTGCCAATCGTCGTTCACAAGCAGCACCACGACAAACACGAGCCGCTCCTAATTCTTCCCAACGCGTCGAGACTCCCGTACATCCTCCCCAGATCCCACAATATCCCACAACCTCGGTTCAACAATTCCAACTTCCTCCCCTGACAGATCCTATAAGAGATCCACAAGAGCTTGCCGCTCAGGAAGCATGGTTAATTGCCCATGCCCTTCGCTATGAGCATCCACAACAGACGCAGACACAGGCACAACAACCGCAACAACCGCAGCAGCCTCAACAGCAACAACAACAACAACAACAACAACAACAACAACAACAGCAACAGCAACCTCAGCGACAGGAGCGACAGCCTTTACCACAGGGACAAGTCCAACCACAGCAACAGCAAACGCAACATCAGCAGCAACCTCAGCCACAACCTCAGCAACAGCAACAACCTCGACGACCTCAGATTCAACAAAAATCTCTTCGAGTCCAACCCCAACCTGCTCAACCGGCGGCACTTATTGTCGTCCCTCAGCAACAAAACGATGACACCCCTGTCTTCCACACCATCAACGAATCAGATTACCCACCCGACCAGTTAAAACTCCCCGGATCGCAATCATGGTACGATTGGCAACGAGAGGAGGAAAACGAGCGACGCAAGCGCAAGTTTGAAGAGACCCAACGAGCCGTAAAAGACCGCGCGCGACAAAAGCTACGAGAAAAATCTGGAGAGAGCGAGGACGCCAGTGGAAGTGCAGACGATGACGCCAATGCCGACACTTCAATCCCGACGCTCTGTCAGGAAATTACACCTCTACAACTCCCTACCATTAGACCAACTCTGATGTTGGGACCATACCCGACTCGAGAGGCGGCGACCGAAGCAGTCATGGAATATGCAATTGCGCAAGGATACATGTTGGTCATGACGGGCAGCTGCAAGGACAGGCCAAACAAGGGAGAGTTTGAGTCTGACATGCCGGTAATTCGGGTAGACTTAATGTGGTGAGTCTTTCTTTCCCCTTTTCTTGACTCGCACTAATTTTGTTCCTTTTTCCCCAGTGATCGCGGCGGCGTCTGCAAAAGCCACGGAACTGGAAAGCGCAAACGAACCACCCATCGTCTCGGCTGTCCTTGCAAGATGAAGCTCGTCTCTCGAAAACGCGATTGTCGTCACTGGTTTATCGAAATAATATGCGAGCAACATAATCACAATCTCAGTCCGGGTAATATGGAAGGGTTCGCGACTTATCGTCGATGGCGAAGGAAGCAAGCTGGTCGCACCGGACCAGAGACACAACAGGAGCGGTACGAACGGAATAAGCGAAATAAAGCGCCGAAGCCACCACCGACGGTTCCTCCACCCTCGTTCCACAGTCTTGCCACTCCTGCATTGGCGGCAGTTACAACTCAACCACTGATGGAGGCGTCTGGGCCATTACACAAGGCTGCCCTCAAGGGACAGTGCAAGATATTGGAAATATTGTTGAACAAGGGTGCAAACATTAATGCATCGGATCCGCTGGGAAAGACACCGCTTCATTGTGGTGTTGAGAGCGGAAAGATGGATGTGATTAATTTGTTGCTTAATCGCGGGGCAGATGTGACCAAGTTGACCAAGAATGGGGTAAGTGTTTTGCAGTTGGCTGTGGAAAAGGACTTGGAAGATGCAGTTTTGATGTTTATTGAAAGGGGAGCGGATCCGAATGTTTGAGTTTAAAAGATGGGTATCGTTTTTATCATGTCTATGCGTATCGTTTCTCATACCCTAATGCAACCTGTGTATATCCCCGAGATGCCTAGCAAGAAATAAAAAAGAGAAATGCCAAAAAATAGCCAAAGAAGAAAAAGAAATAAAAAAGAAAATCCCATCCTCGTTTAATACCTCGGCCCATGATTTCCAACAACTCTCTTCGCAATCTGTTCCTTGATCAACCCTCCAACAAACTCGGTAATAAATTCAATCGGTTCACCATTTCCTCCTCTCTTCTTGCTTTTTCCTCTATCCCTTCTCTCGTAATCATCTCTTTCATCATAACTCCTATCTCTCCCTCTATCCCTCCTCTCATAATCTCTTTCATAACTCCTATCTCTTTCTCTATCTCGCCTGTCATAGTCTTTGTCCCTGCTTCTATCCCTCCTGTTATAATCTCTGTCCCGACTTCTATCCCTGTCTCTGTTGCCGTGACCCTCCATCTTTTCCTTTCCCCTCCTAGCAATAACATCAGCCGCTACTGCTCCAATAGCAGCTGTGGCTACCCTAGCTCCTTTGGCACCGGCCCATGCACCGGATTTTTTCCGTTGGGCTAATGCGGCCATTCCGCCGGCTTGGAGAGCCGCTTTGGCTGCTTTTTGCCATTGAGGGGAGAGGTGTTGAAGGGTGTGGAGGGATTCTTTGGCAAAGGCTTTTGCTGTGGTGGATTTTGAACGTTGGAGGGGGGGACGACCGGGACTGTTATTGTTGTTGTGGTTATAGGGATTACGGACTGGGGAAGGGGAGTAGGAGCGGTGGTTATTGTAGGGTGAGGGAGAGCGGTGGCGGGGTCGAGAACGGGAGTCGTTATAGTGAGGGGGAGGGGAGGAAGATTGGGGAAAGTATCCTCCGTCGTCCCAGGTGTTTATACGGCGGGAGGGGGATTCGGTGTTGTGGGGGAAGTCATTGTGTCTTGGCATTTTTGGATGTAAAAAGAAAAAGGGGGTTTGAGTTGTAAAGTTGTGAGTGTCGAGTAACTTTGAGAATGGGAGGTGAAGGTTATTTTTGATCAACTTGGTTTTGATGATAAAAGGAAAAGAAAATGTGTCTTGTGATGGGAGGCGAATTACTGATGATATACAAAACGGGCACACGGGCACGGGAATGCCTTCAGGAGGGAACCAGTCATTTGTACTCAGTTGTGCAAGGTTACGTCAAAAGAGCAAACATGTATAATTGCGGGGAACTTTGTGGCAGGGCAAAAAAAATTGAGTTGTCAATTCCACTGCAGAGAGAGGAAATCGGTATTGCCGGCCGACTCTATTGAGGGCTGAGGCATCCCATTGGGAGGAAAGAAAAAAAATCGCCCATTTGAGCGAAAATCCTTTGGAGTCGATTGGATGCCGCTGAAAATCCCCAGCTGATCATGGGTGAGCATCCGACGTCACCCGCTGTGGGTTGCCACAATTGACTGCTAAGATCCCCACGTTTTGCTGCGTCATAAGGGGTCTTTATTAGCGTGGGAGGGAGCCGTTCACTGCCGTTGTGCCGGTGAAGAAGATCGGCAACTTTTTGCCTTTTTCATTACATTTTTATTTTATTTTCTTGAAGAGATCTGGGCGATAAAATATGTTGCTGAATCGACAGTGATGATGGATCAAATTTTGAGACTTGCCCATCCGTAATTATTTGTCAAGAAAGAATCCATTCTGAAATGTTTGAAAATGGAATGGAAAAAAGACTTGGCATTCGGGCACACTGCTTGTGTCTTGGCAGTTGGTTTCACAACTTGCTTGAACATGACACTTGCCATTTTGTGGAAAATAGGTAGGTAACCATCTCAGAAAATAATGCTGAAAATTGTTGATTTCTCAAACTTGAAATGTTCAAGTTTTAATTGACAAAAATAATGTTTCCACAAAAATCATCTTCCACCGGCCTCGACGCTCTCCTCTCCTCCCGTCCAGAACCATCCTTCTTCCAACAATTCTGCACCTCCCCAACCCTCTTTCTCGCCCGTAAACTCTACGCATGGCATTCCTCCCGCACAGTCCTCCCCCTTCAATCCCTCCCATCACAACCTCCAATCTCGGTAGTTTGTCTCTCAGACACACACAACCATCACCCTTCCTCCATCCCCGACGGCGATATTCTCATTCACGCTGGCGACCTAACCAACAGCGGGACATTTTCAGAACTTCAAACAGCCCACAACTGGCTTAATACACTATCGCATCCTCATAAAATTGTCATAACAGGGAACCATGATCTGCTTCTTGATCCATTACGGGGTGACCAAACAAAGCGCGACAAGTTAGGCTGGGGAGATATTATATACCTGCAAGACAGTTCCGCGACGATCACAGTAGCAAATAAACGAGAAATAAAGATTTATGGCTCTCCACGAACCCCAAAAAGTGGAAATTGGGCATTCGAGTATTTGAGAAGTGAAGATATTTGGCGCAATAAAATACCAGAAGGTGTCGATATCTTAGTCACGCATGGACCACCAAAGGGGCATTTAGATTCCTTCAAGGGGTTAAGTAAGGGGTCTGGCTGTGTTAGCTTATTGAAAGAAGTATGGATGGTTAGACCGAGCTTGCATGTTTTAGGACATGTCCATGCTGGTCGTGGGATCGAGGTTGTTGCTTATCATGATGTGCAAAAGGGGCTTGAGGAGGTGGTTTGTGGTCGGCCGGGACTGTGGAAGATTATCAAGGGAGTGTTGAGGGCGTTTTGGAGGTTGAAGAGGGTTGAAGGGAAGACAATGTTTGTAAATGCTGCTGTTGTCGGTGGGGTGAGGGATGAGTTGGGGACGGAGGCTGTGAAGGTGGTTATTTGAGGAGATGTTGGTGAGGTTGTAAGTTGTCGTTGGGTTATGTGAGCGCTATGGTAACTCGGATGAGCTAAAGTCTCCTGGTCATGTTGACAAATTACTGATTTGTGATCCCAAGAGATAAGGTCCTTTCATGATGGTGTTTGCTAACTTGGCGAGATAGCAGCTCTCGGGCTTTTGCACTAGTTCTCTTACAATGACGTGCGTCGTGTCTTTTGTACGATGCCGTATTCGACATTACAGTCATTAGGAGTTGGTCAACACAAGTTTCCGGTTCGCCGGCTTCATCAGACTTTTCTTGTGTAACTCAGAGGCACATAAATTGGAGCCATCATTATAGCGAAATTGTTTTCCCTACGTCAATAAGCAACATTCTCGCCGGTTTAGTATGGACACCAGTGCCAGGTACATTCTGATTGGAAATTGATGGCATCTCGAAAACTTCTCATCCCCTCAATCGCAATAAAAATGAGCGACATCTCCACACCTCGAAACTGACGACGCTTTCAAGGCTCTTCTTCACAGCAACCAGAGGAGGCAATTGTTCAACGGCATCCCACGACAGTTCCTGGAGAACTTCACCAGCTTCGTCTTCAACATCAACAAACCAACCAACCAGTTAATGAGGCTCGTCCCACCTCTCAACAACAACCCAGTAGCCATCAACAGAGTACAAGCACCCAACAGCCGCCTCTACAACCTCCCCGCCAACAGCCTCCCCAGCAATCTCCACAACAGGCTTCTACACAGCAGACTACACAACAGTCAGGAACCCAACGAATTCGCCGACGGCCTACTGCTGAACAATCTCTGCAAATTCGCCGACGGCGTCGTGGAGTAACCTCTGCCCTGGACTCTGAAACACATCCACAACAGTCCAGTGACACCACAGATGTCATCGATACTGGCCCAGTATGCAGAAAGCTACGACTGGTTGACGTAAATGGCGATCTTGGTCTTGAACCATTCTTCAGACTACTTCCGTCGCCCGAAATTGAAATCAATTGTCGTGAAAGATTTGATAGCCTCGCACATCGAAAACTAAGTGGGGACCTTACACTACCTCTCATAGAGCTTCGGCCAGAAAGCCTCCGGGCATCGAGAAATGCTTTCAGAATCCTGAATCAACTATCAGTGGAACAGATTCGAGCCCAAAATGTACCGAGCAGTCGTGAAGAAATGCGCGAAGCACTACCACTGTTGCCCCGAAGGGTTGCTGAAAACTATCTTCAGATATGCAGGTCTGCGTTAAGAGGCGACAGGCCTCCCAGAGAGCTTTGGACTGCCACGGAACGAACGTATGTTAAACGAGCTTTTCAACATGTGCAGCAAAATCGTGCACGCACTGCTGTTACCCAACAATCTGCCAATCCTACAATTCCAACAGATATTGTTGGAACAGCATTTCCAAACTACGGGCAAAATGGCGACACGTTTCAACTTATAGAACTCCAGGAGATCGTCGAAAGCCTCGCGGAAGAATCAACCTCTCCACAGGAAGCTGCTTGTTCCCGATCTACCCCTCCCCCATACTCTGGACTTCCAGCAAGCCAGCAGCAACAGCGTCATCCTGTTGAAGATATAGGTCCACCTAATCAGCCCTGGAACTTTCTCGGCATCCCACACACCGATAACCATGTGCACCATCACCATTACCATGCCACTTCCAACGACGAAAGCGGCACCGGTAGCAGTACCCGTAGCATTGGCAATGCTTGTAATACTGTTGATGATCAGGATGTTTGGATTTTCTGTAACGGCTACTATCCGCCGGGGTAACCCCGGCGCTAGTCTTGACAGGCCTTCTTTTCTTTTTCTTTTTTCTTCCTTTCTTTTTTTCTTTGTTTCTTTTTGGATGACGAATAACTGACCCATAATTGCAGGAGTCAAGACTCTTCTACCACTGTTCCAGTTGGCTTTGTTGCTCACGTCTTGGGCTACTATCTGACGAGATAGTTACATTTAGTCTGTCTACGATATTCTCCGCATACTATTCTTTCTGGAGTCAACCCAGCCTGAACTACAATGACGTGCGTCCTGTGCTTTGTAAGATGTTGATATCATTATGGTATCATAGTAACAGAAGTGACTCTAGGTTGCTTGTTGCTCTAACTCGTAGCTAACTACGTAATAGAGAACTTGAATAAGCTAAATCGTCGACCGAATTCATCAGAAAGATCAGAGGTATTACAGCTCCTCCCTGCAGCAGTCCGTAGAGAATACGCCCAAGCGGAAACTGGAGGTCAAGTCATTAGCGAACAAAGTCGGGCTATCTTTCGTCGAACGCTCATAAAACTGCGAGAGGACCAGGTATCTGCTCAGCAGCAGTCTACACAGCAACCGTCTCAACAAAATCCTCCTAGTCCTATACAAGGCGACGCAAGTCCAACAGAACTCGCCGGACGATTGATTCAAAATTATGCACAAAATGGAGACAAGAACATTGGTCAGCTTACAGAACGTGTCTCTGATGTTATTGATGGACTCCCAGAGGAGGCCTTGGCTCTTCCACAACGCCCGATCCCTGCTGAAGGCCTCCCTTTAATTCCAGCAGCTTTTGTGGAGGCAATGATTGCAACTTATCTACAAAACAGAGATATTGATCAGATATTGATCAGATGGTTGAGTTTATTAATGATGTAGTTGCAATAATTCGCGACGAGTCTTTATGTTCTCAACAGTCAGCTACTTAACGGACGTCGGGTTCTCATCAGCCAACTACTTCTCAACAGTCAAGTTCTTCTCAACGATCGGCTGCATCTCAACCGCCGGCTAATTCTCAACAACTTGCTGCTCCCAATCCATCCACGCAGCCAGGACCCTCTCGACCAGCACCTAGATCTGCTCCCCCTCCATATGAGCGAAACCCGTCCAACGCATCCATTCAGCCTGCTCCCAGCAACATCCCCCAGGCCGTGACAACCCCGACAAATATCTCCCCAGATAACCAGCCATATAATTTCTTTGGTATTTAGCATGCCGTTAACCATCAACATCACCACCACTACTACAACGTCGCGCCCGATACCTAGAATGTCAGTCTCGAACCCACAGCACAACCTGTTGCTCCACGAGTGAGACCAGTAACACCAAGACAAATAGCAGCAAGACCGGTAGCAGCAAGACCAGTAGCAGTAAGACCGGTCGCACCAACCGCAAGGTATGTTTAAAACAAAACCATCCACTCCAGACTTCCCCAACGACTATCCCAGGAAGCCCAAGACCCTTGACTTATCATCCCCTTTTTCTCTCGTTATTATGCTGCTCTTTTCTCTCTTATCCCTTTTGTCTATTTGTTTATTCCCCCCCCTTTCATCCAGGTTCATTACCATAACTAGCGTGCTTTGTAGAATTCTCTGCTAGTTTCTCAAATTCACTTTTGTGTGTGTTTCTTTCTTGCACTTTTCCATAACGTGCATGATAAGCGAGCCGACCGGACAAGCGAGCCGATCACTTTCCATGCGTCGCGTAATCTTTTGTCTTAACAACAATCTCCTCAACCACTAAAAATGGAATCTTCTTCAGTTGAAGCGAGAATCATCTTAGCTATTGAAGCTCTTGGGAAAAAGCCTTTTTTAGGCATTCGGCCCACAGCAAAGCTTTATTCCGTACCCTATAGTACCCTCCGTGACCGATACACTGGTCGACCTGCACGACGCGATATGTCAGCCAATTCACGCAAACTTACGGATCTGGAAGAGAAAACAATTGTTCAATATATAATTGAGCTATGTGCACGCGCATTCCATCCTCGGCTTTGTTATGTGGAAGATATGGCCAACCGATTGCTGCGCGAACGCGACGCGCCTCCTGTCGGTATCCGCTGGGCTCACAACTTCGTCAAACGCCAGCCAGAACTCCGGACGCGTTTTACGCGTAAATATGACTACCAGAGGGCGAAATGCGAAGATCTAAAGGTTATTCGTGAGTGGTTTGCCCTTGTGCACAATGTTAAGCTCAAATACGGCATCCTCGATGACGATATGTATAACTTTGACGAAACCGGCTTTATGATGGGCATTATCATCGCCATCATGGTAGTTACTACCTCGGATGGCCGCAGCAAGGCCAAACAGGCCCAGCCTGGCAATCGAGAATGGGCTACAGTCATCCAAGGAGTAAACGCTTTGGGCTGGGCCATCCCGCCATTCATCATCTTGGCTGGGCAATATCACCTTGCCAACTGGTATCAAGAGTGTAACCTTCCGGCAACCTGGCGCATTGGAACAACTGATAATGGCTGGACTACCAATGAAAAAGGCATGGATTGGATTCGGCACTTTGATTTTCACACAGCATCTCGTACGAAGGGCAAATATC
>MU865509.1:6240-36038 GCA_033297215.1 Podospora fimiseda | reverse complement strand
CACGCGTGTAAATAATTGTAGAGGGACCGCATATCCCATAGGGATGGAGGCACCGCCTCCAGCGGTGTAAGATCAATAATAATAATAATAATAATGTTATTCCGAGCGTTGCACAGCACGGAAGCGGACCTATAGCACCTACTTGTTTTGGTGCTCTTGGCCAGCACGATAAAGTTACATCAGCTGGTCCGGATATCCAAGAATCTCGGAATGGTGGAACAACTGTCGGCGGCCTGTCTGTACGTGTCCCTATCACTATCGTCGGTATACTATTCTTAAGCCACAAATCGGCCGGGCCACAGGATGTGAAGACAAACAAGGAGGAAAGAAAAAAGATCCTTGAGCTAGCCAATTTTCTGAAAGACGTCAAGAAGCAAAAGGAGATGTTTGGGAAAACGTTGCCGGGGTTCTCGCCCAGATTGGTGACCCTTTTGGGTGAGGTCTCAACCGAACCAACCAAGTATTTATGCGTTCGCGGCCTAGAACGGCTGCAGACATCAAGCTGTTTCACAAGGTGATGTCTCATAGTCGATATCGAGACTACTATCATCCTTGGAAACTGTGTTACGAGAACCAGACGATCAGACGGCTCGCCGCGGATTCTCAACAGTATCATCTCTTCCGACGCATGTCTGAGCAGGATACGTACTGTGGTGCACTGCTACAGTCCATTCATGATTCAAACTCATGGTTCTCCAGATCGGGTGGTCTCATCGAGGTTGAAGGTCAATATTATCTTTTCACAACATCACACACGCCGAGCAAGGAAGAAGATCCGAGCTCTTCTTCAGCATTCTCATCCAGTCCTGGCGACACCCTTCATGAAGACACATTCTCCAAGAATATTGAGCCTGCTATCGTCTTAGTGTCCCACGAGTCACAGGAAGACGCCAATGATCCACCTCCAGCCGCGCCAACCTTTGATGAGGAGGCAACACTAATCGATGTTCATCCATCACCTCGAGTAGTGGAAGATTTTGACTGGAAGTTGATCTCAATCATCTCTCCGAAGTTGCCGAACTTCGTCCACGTGAACGGGGAAAAACAATACATCTCAGACTTTTGCGATTCGCCAAGAAGATGCGTCCTCATTAATGCTGGCCCGGAGAGACATCTTGTCGGCACATTGTCTCCAAGCCCCACTGTGATAGTAGAGGATGGGCACATAGAAGAAGTTTGAGCTGTCAACCTGCCTCGAGGATCGAGTAAGTTCCCATTGCATTTATTCTTACATATACTTAATTTAGGCAGTGAGCTGACGTGATGGTATCTACAGACCTTCGGACCGGCGACTCTGGATCCTGGGTCATTGAGATAAGGGGACAGAAGGTTATCGGGCACATTGTAGCCTCCTCTCTTCAAGTGGCATATTTTGCGCCGATATCTACGACGCTGCAAAGTATCTCAGCAGCAATTTCCCTTACCACAACGCCTAAGCTCCCCTAGGCACTCACCCTTTTACTCGACACATCGCAATACTTCCTACAACATCATCGCTTAAACAGAGTAGAAAGACTAATAGCTGATGTGCTCACCGGCCTTCCTCAACACGCTCCCAGGAGATCCTCTTGCGCGAGCTTTGCGAGATTTCAATGAGAACAATAAGTTTTTGATTGATAATGACAGGAACCCGATTGACTTAGTCTCGCTTTTAGCTCAATACGGGAGCGGGATACGCGGGCTTTTCGACAAATCGGCCAAGGAAGTGGAATCTTTATTGAAACAAGACTATCACATTGCCAACAGCAACTCGGTCATTTCGGTATATCGTAAGCTTGCCAGCTTATACCACCGGAATAATAAACCGTTGATCTCTGGACCTGTGCACGGACAGCCAGCAGGTGTGGACGATAGAATTCAGAGTCCAGGCTGAGAAACCATCGCAAGGTCGTTGGAAATTTCTGGCCTTTGCACTTCCGACAGATTTCAGGATAGCCGTGACAATGATTGCTTGCTCTCTGTGCATGTTTCTCATTTCTCTCGACATGGTAAGCCTATTCTTTTCCAGTTTATTTTCAGACCCCGCACTAGTGTCTCTAACCGTGTATCTCAGACACTGGTTCCTACATTGGTGCCCCCAATTGCAGACAATTTTATTCGGATAGACCAGCTGTCTTTATGGCGTTGCATATTTCCTGACAAATGCCGTCTACCAAATTCAGTGGATTTCAGCATATCGTTCTTTCACGGCTACTACAACCTTTCTCATGTCGTTGTTTATTTTCATCCTCGGAAATACTTCGTGCGGGTTTCGGAACACTTCAACAGGTGGAAGCATTCTCTTCATCAATGGCCGGGCAATCTCTGGCTTTGGTGCGGCTGGGGTCGTCTTTGGCATGCGAGTCATGAAGATTGACCCCTCTATCATTCCTCCAGCAAGGGTCCGGACTTTTGAAAACGTTCTTGATATCTCATCCTCCCTTGCCTGGACGGCTGGGCCACTTCTAGGTGGTGTTCTTGCTGATAGGGCGACATTTTGGTGGTGTTTCCGAGTCAATACTGTTGGAGCATTGGTTGTGTGGGTGGTGATTTGGGTTTCCTTGTCGAAGCACGTCAAAAATCTTAAAGCAACCATGTTAAGGCTCTTTTGGGTGACACTACCAGTAGACTGTTGTTTTCTGTTGATCATTGGCAGCATAGTTTCATATACTCTTGCCCTTGGCTATGGGGGAGTCTCGCTCCCGTGGAACAGCGTGACGGTAATTGGGCTTCTCACAAACATCGCGGTTTCACTATCTGCCTTTGCGATTTGGGAGACGACTGGGTGGCTCCATTTCATGGCCTCGGGGTTGATAAGTGTTGTACCAAGCCCTTCCAAGTTCTGGACGAAGATGGTTGATACGCAGTTCTTAAAAGACCGCGTGGGATGGGGAACATGCTGTTCGAATTTTCTCCTCACAGGATCGACCTATTCACTCATCTACTATTTGCCCGTTTACTTTCAGTCGGTCCGTGGAGAAACCTCTACATGGTCTGGAATTCTCAGCTTGCCACTTGTTGCGACGACGACTCTACCAACTCTGGTAATCATTGGCTCCAGTTTCGGGTCACCATCGCTACAAAGACTGATCACGACACCTGTGCGCTACCCCAAGTTACCCTCGGTCGCCGGCGCTATGTTGTGCGTGACCTCAACATCTCTTTGGTCAACTAGAGTTATTGGCAACCACTCAGGAAGAGGCTTGTGGCTGTTACTCCAAGGTTTCACCGGTCTGGGGTACACCATGTCCTGCATCCTGTCAAATCAGATGACGAAAAATAAATCTCAACAACCACCTTCGCACAGCTACTCAAGCACAACATATGACGCCGAGGCGCCATCAACGCAATATCCCAACGGTCCTTCCATCTATTCTCCCAACCAATCTCACGGTGGCACTCAACCCTCTCCAGGCGAACAAGAACTTTTGAAGGAGGAGTTCTTTGCTCAAGAACAGACCCGAGCGCTCATTATATTTATGTTGACTCGATTTCTTTCGTTTGAATGCGCCCCTAAGCTCTATTTTGCCTCAAAGCCCGGACTTGCTGTTTGATGAACAATCTCGTCCATGTCTATATTGGCAAAGACCACTAAGCATCATTTTATCACAGGTTTCAACCGTCTTGCGTGCGCCTTGTTTATCCCAGCTGGGCAGTCGGCTTTACTGAACGGACTTCTCACGAGCTTGTAGTCCACATTTGTCAACTCAACTGTGCCGCCAGAGCGATCAAGTTTGCTGCCGAAAAGGCTGATTGGCCATCAGAGCGTTGAGCTTGCCGAGGCCGTCTCAAAAGGACTCACATATGTATTTTGGATTTCCTTTGGTTCCGCTTCGTTTGGGTTGATCATTATTTGCATATCTTTAATCGTAGGTCGGATGGTCAAACCCAAAGTTCTACCTGATCAGCAACCTGCTGGATTAACAATCCCTTATGAGGGACCAAACTCGCCAGAGGGCCCGTACTCTGAGGTGTATCCGGTCACTGTCAGGGCTTAATTTGGGTCATAATAGCTATAGGTAATGGACTGGCCAAGATAAAACACCAGGATGATAGCCATAGAAGTCTGGATCACGTAAAATGTCTCACAAAGACATGTCGTTAAAGTGATAGGACTTTTAGGTCTTATTCTCTTAGGAGGCCGGAGACGGCAGTGTGCAACGTACCTACCTTGCGGGCCGAATGGTCCACGGTTCAATTTATGGCTGTGGCAGTCTTTTTCTTCAACACTGGCACCTATACCTACCCAGTGGCCTGCCTGGCAATGGTCCAACACCCGGGTCCAGGATCACTGCCAGGCTGGCCATTGTGCTTCTTTTTTTGCAACCTCATCCATTGGCCTACTTGAGCCTTGCCTGGGTCCTATTTTAAGAGGTCCAGAAAACCCACCTGGGTGGAGGTTGTGGCTGCAGTAGGGTTTAAGTTATAGTAGCGGATCTCATCCTGGAATGCGGATCTGATCCTAAACGTCGGATATGATCCTGGATCTGGGGATCGCATGTCTTCACAAGGTCAGATCCTGGCCTAGATCCAATCCTACCACCTAGATTCTCCCACTGTGGTAGTTCAAAATGTCTGCAGGCGCCACGAAAATCGTCATATTGCATTGAAACCGCCGATTGGCTTACATGAAGCAGACCTCGCTAAGTGGGCGTTGATATCATTGGCTTGGAGGTCTGAGACATACATGAAATAGACCAAAGAGTTCTCGTTCAACGCCAAAAGGAATCCATGTCCAGCTGTGCGATATCAATAAGTTGGTTATGGTGCGAGGTAATGAGTATTGCCAGAGCCAAGTCATTGCCCTCTATAAGAAAAGCTCAAATTCGTCCAGTTGTCTGGTTTTTCAATCACACACAAAAAACTTACATCTCTCAGCTTTCTTCAACACATAAGAGTGACCATGGTTTCCATTCGCAGTCTTACAGCCGTTTCCCTAGCATCATTTCTCTTTTGGCCATTGGCCGTTCTTGCAGTCACCTCTTCCACGGTTGTGGACAATTTTGCCGCCTTAAAAGCCAAATCCATCGCCCTTCAAGATCCAGCTCAGAACGTTAACCTCATTAATGCTTATCTCTTTATTGCCGGTCTAGGTCCCATTCCCAGTTTGATCTCTCAGTATAAGGAATTCATCGTCTTAACCGACGGCCTGAACGCCGCATACTTGGGTTCACCTCCTTTCACCAGCAGCGATGCGACAGCGGCCACCATTCCATCGGCGTTCCGGGCTTTTATCGTGGAGCATTCTATTCTGCTCAACATCCTCATTGGAAATGCAGGAGTTGTTAATCCTGTCCCAGGAGTAGGTGTGCTGCCGCCGCTCAATACCGCCATGGGGACAGTGCTCAGCGCCGGTAGAACAGCTCTAGAGGTATGTGAACCTTTTAATAACATTCACTGATATGGTTGTAGCATTCAACTGACAGTTCTTTCGAAAACAGACTTATACAGCCCGAATTGTCGCGTTGACTGACGCCACTGCTGACTTCCAGATTCAGGAGTCTTGGACAGGCATAAACACGACATACAATGTTGCATATGATTTTTATCGCAACAGTATTGTAACTGATGTACTTGGCTGATGCATGGAACACGGAATATTTGGATTCAACAATACACATGGCGTCATGATAGGATTGGAACGAGTTATTTTACAAACTTCCTGAAACATACCTATATGTACTTATCTGATGTCTTGACAATTCTTCGTTGTCACAATCCACAACAGGCAGTTTCTGGGATTCAGCTTTTATTCATCCATCAGCTTGTTATTAGAAATAATTGACCCGCAACCTAGAATTCACGACATGTCATCAGCTATGAAGCGCCGCGAACCCACAGCGGAGAATTCCGTTTTCAACGAAGAAGTTGTGGTCAGACGGCGTGGTTTGTTCAGCAGAGTTGAGGTTTGGCCCCTAAGTCTGGGAAATTCCGACGCGAAAGCGGCAAATATGAGCTGTGCCCCTGATCGATGGCCACTGCGCCAGCAGAAACAGCTGAAGGGAGTTGCCGCAGAAATGTTCAAAACCCCAATTTATGCGCTGAGATTTTGTTATCTTTAGCCTTGTCACATAATTTCTGACACAATAGTATTGGCATAAATGCTTGGATGAGAAGAGCTGAAAACCCTTTCTTGGAACCGAAGGGCAGAGGCGCGGGAGGATCCAACTTCCATGTGTTGGTTGATCATCGGCATCCAGCCTAGGCTGCAACAACTCACTCCTTCCTGGGCATGGAGGGGGCGAAGAATTTGTCAAACACAGACTGTCAGACTGTGCTGCTTTTCTGCGCATTTTATAACAGAAAACCCCCCAATGCTCCTGTCTCACAGATACAGGTTTCTCTGATATCTTTTTCGACTGCATTCCTGCTTCATGTTTGCTCTTCCACCATGACCCTGAACGACAACGGGACACGACGCTTGGTCGTCAATGTGACTGTGAATGGCGTTGCAGTGCTTGCTACTATTCTGCGTTTCTGGTGTAAGCTTACCACGCGAAATGGTGTGCACGCAGATGATTGGTGGTTGTTAGCAACCGTAATTTCGTTCCTCGGGGCTGAGAGTGCTATCCTCTGGGGTGAGTATCATCTCGATCTTTGCTTGACTACAATTGTGCTCACAATGTTCTTAGGCTTGTTTGATGGAAGCGAAGGAAAAGAGATGGCTGAGATTATCAACGAGTTAATGACTGGTTTTACACCAGAAAAGCTTCAACGGATGGAAAACTTCCTCATGGTAGGTATCAGTCTTTAAATATTTTCTACGGAGTATGAGCTGCCTGTCTGACACTAAGATTATTAAAAGTCACTCTTTATCGGTAACACGATACTTTACCTCAGCTTCTTCCTCGCCCGAATGTCCATTTTGTCCTTGTACCGACGAGTGTTCGCCACCCCAAAATTCAAAAGGGCGTGTCTTATCCTCATGGGCGTCAATCTTGCCTTTTTCATTGGCGCAGAAGTCGGAAATTTTTGTATTTGCATTCCCATTGATATCTTCTGGCACCGTCTCAAGACAGGCGGTCGTTGCCTCAACTTCAACCTCTTCTCCTTTATCATCGGCTTGGTGGAACTTGTGCTGGACACGGCGATACTGGTGTTACCGATACGTGCCATCGTCGCCCTGCAGATGCCAACAAAGACAAAAGCACTCATTTCTGGTATCTTCTTGGTTGGTGGATTGTAAGTGTCCCTTGACAGCTCCTCTGTCGTGGTGTCTCTCATCGACACCTTGACTAATACTCGAACTCCAGTGCTATTATTACAGGAATTCTCAAAGTATACTATCAGTATCGACCAAACGGATTCTACGGTAAGTCCAAAATGACAACTGATCATCATATCCGGGACCATCGCTAAACCCATTTACATCAGTCAACTTCAACAAATCCGAACTTTGGTACCACATTCACGGTTTGACGGTCATACTATGCGCCTGTCTTCCAGTGTACGGACCATTGAGAAGGATTGCCAGCGGTGTAGTTGGGAAGATGCGCGAAGGTTACAATTCCTCCCTTCGACGGATGCACGGAAGCTCGGGGTCCAGATCAAAACTACGAGAGCAGACGGATGGACCAAACTTGTCACACCCAAGTGGTATGGAGATGGAAGGGTTCTACTCGCACGCTGTGAATACGCATAAAGACTCTACAAGACAGCTCGTCGTCGTAAATGCAGTCTGATCCTGTAGGTATGAGGAGACGCATTTTTTCAAAGTTTATGTCGGATACGCTGTATAAAATAGAACCCCTCGACTTTAACACTTTATTTGATGGCATGGTCCACTCATTTGCGATAATTTTAGGTGGACGTTTCAAAAAGCCCGGTTTGCGTTGCATGATACATTCCATGGCACACAATTCCATTCACCATGTGGTTTCTTCGCGGGCATACAACGCACAGCCGAGTTGTCAAGCCGTCAATTTGGAAGAAACGTAGCTCAATGCTTCGTTGCCAGTCACGAAACCCAAGCACAACTCGAGTTGCGCCAAACAAGCAAACAAAAATGTTGATGATATACCTCTCCATACATCGAGTCTCAGCTTCCACTCTCTTTTGCTTCCTTTGACTTTGCACCTTCTTCAGCAACTTAACGCTAGCCAGAATTTCAAGATGTGCTTTCTTCCTTGGAAAAGGGAAAAGAATGAGAAACAAGCGTGGATAGTCATCACTGACGTCGAAGTGATCTCAGAGATACGCACAACCGAGCCTCAGCCTCCTCAGAACCTATAGTTACCAGCCAGTTGATTCCGGAAAACGGCCGCAACGAATAGGATCTAACTAGAGCGTTGACGGAGATCTTTCCTGATAAAGAGTTTCCTCTTCAGATATCCTTGAACCAGTGGCTGGTTTCCTCGGCTCCACGTGTATTGGCACACGTAAGTCGAGAATTTGGGAGTTTCAGTTATCCTTTTGCTGACGAGTTTAAATTTCTTTGCAAGAGGAGCACGCCCACCTTGGGTCTATAAGATCCGAGCCAAAGCGGTATCCATCGTCACCCAGGATGGAGCGTTGTAGTTGTTGAGATGGTGTGGGATTCGTCTAAGTGGTTAACACATGATGGGCTTTCCGTTGTTCCAAGCCAGAAACACATGAGCATTATTCATTCATTATGATCACGAGTTATTACCAAGTGCGAAATTTCACTGTTTTCTTTATTTACATATCACCTTTATCTATCTAGGCGCAACCCATTCCCGCCCAACATGTTGAGAAAACAGCACAACATCTGTTAAACAGCTCGTTAGTTTCCGGTCTGAGGAAGCGATGGAGTCATACTTACCCTTTCGTCTTGGTATGATCTGAGCCTTCCTCAAGCTCAGGTTCTGGTCCAACATTTCCTCCTGTAACGTGCTTCTCTCAAGCGGTATTGTCGGTGCCTGAAACTCTGCTCGAGACCATGGGACTTTGAGCGGAGTTCGAGCAAGGTTGAAAGTTTTGTGCTTGTTGTCGTGAAATGGAGCAATGGTGATGATTTTTGTATCCCAGGATATTTGTGTTGAACCTGTGTTAACTTTGGATGACAACTTAAGTCAGTGAATGGGTATTCCAGTTACTTTGAAATCGGTAGGTACTTACGCGCTAAGAGTCTTAGCGGTTGCTTACTACCAAACACGGCCAAAGCAGCGCAATGCTGGTTGTTGGGCCTAGAGGATGTCGAGGATTGGCTGCTGCTTGCATGTGTTCGAGGACTGCGTGAGGTAATCAAGAACTGCGGATCGGTTTTCATCCAGAACTGGATGCGAGGGTTGGTAGTTTCGAATCGATTGTCGTTGGAGTCTGTCCACTGTATCCTCTTGGGGATTCTTGAATATTTATAAAGTCAGTCCTAACAGACCTTTCCGCATGGTATAACAAGATGAAATTGGCCTACATATCCTCTGCTGGCGAGCCTGGTATGACCCTATGACACAATAAAGCTCCTTGAAATGACTGTGTGTCTGAATTATAATCATGTCAGTGACCAAACATATCTCTCCAACATTCAGGATAATTTCCTTACCCCCCTTGGATTTAAATCTGATAGTCAATAGGATATTTCTTCCCAAACCATCAAAAAGAGAGCACTCATGATCCTCTGACTCAGAGTCCTCAAAGATGTAAGACGGAATCAATTGTGTTCCTGAGGTATCAACTGCAGTATAGTTAGTGGAAAGCCGGAAAAAATCTATTATTCATAGACAGTTCCATCTTACTCAGTATCTGCTGGACCTCGGATGCATCTCCATTCGGCATCTCAGCTGCCCACTTCAGTGCAAAAACTGCCGGCATAAGCTTTGGCCTCAATCTCGTCTTTCTGGAAAAGGATTTCGAGACCGGCTCCATTACTTGGCGCTCAGCTCTGTATAGTAGCTGTATCTGACATTTTGTCCAACGGACAGGTATTGCGGTAGGGTTTGCTCGATCTTTTTGGATAACTGTCACTTTCTCCCTGTTGTGGAATATTAATTGTTGTTAGGATAGTACACAAAGAATGGAAACCAAGTAAAAGTGCAGTAACTTACATATCGAGAAAGGAGAGAGTGTTATCATCGGTATCTCGCCAGCCGATTTCTTTAAATGAGCCGTTATCAACATTATCCAGAGCCTTCGTCAAAATGGTTGTGCGCAATCTGCTACCCTCCTTCTCACGCGCTGCCTGATACTCTACTCCAGCATCCACAAGACGGTTTAAAACCTCGCTGGAGTATATTCTCTCATCCTTCTTGTATGTGAACATGTCAACCAGTAGTGTACATACTCTGTGAAGATAGGCGTCGTGTATGTCGTCTTTGACAGGCTTAAGATTTGTGAACCGCTGCAATAGCGAGGATATCTTATCCAGTACACATTGCTTGACATTTTCTGTGCCAAAGAATGAAATAACATACTGCTCTGCTTTTCTCTTCTCATCAAACCGTTCAAGAGCCGCGCTGCGGTCTTCCAACAGAAAAATAAGGACTTCAAGCATGATGCAGGCCAGCGACCAGACGTCATAATTCAGCAGAACCTCCTTCTGTCTGAGATGCCCCTGAGGGTCACGCAACATTTTTCCCAGCTCGTGGACGTTCTCCCAAGCCTCCGGTGCATAATACTTCATGTCACCGCTCGTGAATTGATCAGAGAGCGCCTCTCCCTCGTCAACAATTCTCATGACAGACTGCCCAAAGTCGGTAATCTTGAGCTTCCTATCCTCGGTAACAAGGATGTTTTTGGGTCTCAGGTCGAAGTGAAACGTAATCAGCCGTCCAGGGTCCTCAGGGAATGGGTTGCGGAAGCCAAAATGTATCGCCTTAAGTGCTCGAGTTACACCGATCATTTGGTCCCACAGCCACTGATCAGGAAGAGGCAGCGCTGAAGATGGTATATCATCATTGTAATGTCCCTCCCGTAGAACGAGGTGGAGATCACTCTCGACGAAGGGGAAAACGTAATGGATGTGGCGCCGCCAGGTGTAGAGTGCCAAAAGCGTGATGATGTTTTCTGTAACTTCTTTCTTCATTTGGGATACTAGGCTTAGAACATGTGGCTCTGCTCGATCATTCGAAGCCGAGAGCTTGAGAGCCTTTCGAACGAAACGATACTATGATCAGGCATGTCAATATCTGTCAATAGAACAAACTGGGAGTACATACTATTGGTTTTCCATCAACTACACAGTCTTTAATGGAGCTGGGGTATAACAACATTCTGTTTCTGACGGATTGGTGTACGTACTCCGCAGGGACTTCGAAGTATATGACCTTTACTGACTGCGTCTCGACAAGTGTTTTTTCAGCATCATACGGAAATCGAGCATAGGGCACAAGATCATTGGTTCGTACAGGATCATTGTCCCCTGAGAGTTGGAAAACAAAAGGGTTGAACATGCGCAGAACGCGCTCGTAAGCCGATGGGAAAAGCAACCTCTCGATCTCATGAGGTATCAAAGTTTCCCAATTAGCGATTTGATCACGATGCACAGGCGCGTGTGACCTGGTTTCGTTGTTGACGTTTGCGGGTTCAATAGCCGAGAGCCAGGAATAAACAAAATGAAGTTTGCCCAAGTAGACCATGACGGGGAAAAGTAGCCATGCATGCTTTTTCCTCACATCGTCCCGCAAATGTGCAGGGACGGAGGCACCCCGTGCTTCAACGCATTGATCGCAGGGACATTTAAGGAGCCTGTATACTACTTGATCGTTGAACTTCTCTTTAAGTTGCTTTTGAGAGAAAAACATCTTCTCACCTCGTTTCTCTACCCGGTCAAATAAGTCCTCTAATGTTGCCGAGATTGGAGGATAAGCGCAATCGATAACCGTTCGGATGTATAATCGGCCCCTGCAGATTCCTTGCGGGTTTTTTTTGTGCTCTTGCTCGGTTGATGCCTGGCTGAGTAGACGGAAGTGGTCCATTGCTGTGAAGGTCGATATCGGGTAAATCAAGGAGAGTTGTCATCTTTCAAAAAGAGTCAATGAATGTTCATGTCATGAACCGACCTCTCACAAAACGATGTAATGGTTCATTAAGGAATGCGAGTTGATTAGGATGATGGGTGTAGATGACGGCTGGTTGAATGATTGGAAAGTGCAATGACGTGAGGGAAAAAGGCAACGGGAAAGCCAGCTGATACCATGTGGGGTTTAGAAAACGGTGGTTGAATTCCGGGCTATTCCTATTTTTGGAGGCGCGCCAATGTGACCAGGCCTCCATCCAGGCTGGCTGTGGAAAAGACACTATTCTGCCTGACAGCCACAAAGGGGCATTGGGGGCAGTGCTACGCCACACGCTTCAACTATCGAAGTTGGGCTGAACTTCCCAAGAAGCTCTATTGATGTCAACAGGCTCAGTTTGATGCTGGACCGACTCAAAGATTACTGCATGATTTGATAGCGGCTACCTTTTACACCTTGCCAACGCTGATATTTGAAGAACTGGATGGATGAAGTTTCGAACTCCTCCATTCCACCACACCGTATACCAGAATAATGAAAGCAATTAGCGGAAAAACAAGCGCCGCATAAATCTGCAACTCAGGATTAGCGACCCATCCCGGACCTCTGTCATCACGAAGTTTGACATATCCCAGCTGCAAAAAGTCCTTGATCAAAGAATCTCAGTATCATGTTAAACGAGTATTTGTCAGGA
Organism: Podospora fimiseda; assembly: GCA_033297215.1. Lineage (NCBI taxonomy): Eukaryota > Fungi > Ascomycota > Sordariomycetes > Sordariales > Podosporaceae > Podospora > Podospora fimiseda. The sequence continues at coordinate 23,453 of MU865509.1, read as the reverse complement.
TCAAGATGATAAACTTACAGCAACCAAAGACGCCGGTACAAAAAAAAGTGCCAATACCGTAAGAGTCTTGACCACCCGCGCCTCTTGACCTGAGGCTTCGGTGAGTTTGTAGATGGCTTTCGTGTGTGTATTCGCCATTTCGCTGTTTCGGACTGCCACGGTATCACGCAGTTGTTCCGAAATTGCCTTTGATCTTTTCATGACAGCCGAAATATTCAACAAACTGAAGCGGTGATCTTGCCTGATCGCCTCCATTTCTTCCAAGAAGTCATCAATCATGCCGTGATCGGAAGAGTGACCGCGCTTTTTGACTTTCTTGGAGTGAGTTATCATGCAGTCTATCGTCTCAATGTTCAATTCGATGACGTTCATAACCCGATTTGCTTGATCCTCAAGATGTTGCAATGTCTTCATGTCGTTGGCAGAGCTGTGAGGGTCATCGAATTCATTGTGTTTTCCTACCTCGATCCCAGAAAGCAGTAAACGCCTGAAAACGCTCGTCACTTCCTGGTCAAGGTAGTTGATGCATTCACGCAGGCCGCCACTTATACTACCAAAGCACAAGGAATGCAGACCGGTCCAATCCCTTGCAAACCGACAAGCCTCGGCGGCACCTTTATCAAGAAGATGTTCCTCTAAACGAGATTTTGCAGTCTCGGGGATTCGAACCAGAATATGGTTGCTGTTGTAGTTTTGGAGATCCGTTTGCTGGTAAATGAGTGCATGGCGTGGCGACCATGGATCGGTGCCGGGTCGCGAGTCCTTTCTCTTTTCAACATATTTTAACAAGTAACAAAGCTCTATCATCAAGTTAGAATTAAAAACTCCTCCCGAACGAAAACGATGTTGGATAACCACTAACCAACCCTACTTAAGCAGCCATCTGGGCCAAAAACATAGGCTCTATCAAACCCAGCGAAGCCCTCATCCTGGGAAAATGTTTTGCGACCAAAGGCGGAGAGATATCGATAAAACTCTGGAAACACATTCAACGTTGAAAGGATATCCAGCGCCCCAACTTGAGTGATAGGCACTTCTGCTCTACCATAGGATGGATCGAGCAAACTGCACATTCAAATTCGTCAATCAAATGAACAGAGAATGTACTGATCAGTACTCACTAGTAACGCGCAACGGTCGACGTCGTGGGTTCCATCAGACCCTCTTCATTGGTAGCCTCCTGCGAGACGACAGATGTTGACCGAACATGAGTTAAGTGATCTTTAAGATCCTCTTCACTGTCAATGTATAATGGTTCGGTTCCAAATTCTCCAACATCAACAACATCAATGTCGATTTGTGAGCCGGGTTTGAGAAAAATGCTTGGTCCCGTTAGTGCAAGTTCAGCGGACACCTCAGCGCAGCGAAATCTCTTTTGCGTTGTGTTGGGCCACTGTCGAGAGCTCATGGTGTTTATCGGCCGCGATAAATGATGTAAAAAAAATGAAGGGGAAGAAAAAAGTATGGAGCGCGTTTTCCTACTTGTGTACCGGGTATAAACCATTTTAGGGAGGAGTAAGATTTAAATAACATTATTTTGAAACAGTTTTTCAACTGTTGTGTATCATCTTGAGCATGCCTTGGGCATTTTTTACCTCATCAGGGCACCTTTAACGCCCCGCTGCTCACCGAGTACCCCTCGTTCGGTATCCTTTCAGGCAGGAGCTTCATCTGGAGGGCAATAAGGCGTTCTCACATGGCCAGATTTTAGTTATAATATAACTGATATTATATTCAAGATATTTGAATAATAAGTTGCTATTTAAAAAAGTTCGATTCCCTTCCCAGCATTCAGAATGCCTATAAAAGGACAATTACCTGCACGTTCTGCTTAAACCGTTCTCACCCTGTTCTCCCCAAAACGCCTCCGCCAAGGGGTGCCGGTACCCTGCATCGACCTGAGTTTCAACTCGTGCTGTTCATTCTGTGAAAACACAAACTCAGCACCTGAACAAGAAAATGGTACCTATTTTCTTCTTTTTTTTCCCCTCCTTTTCTCACTCAGATGAACAATTGTAAAAGGACTTACTGGCAGTATGTCTCGCGGTGCATCAACACTCCACCATGAGGTGTGGCCTGCGCCGACGGCCTTGGTGTCACAATAAGTCAGCTTGCAGCGATCCAGGCTGGGGCACAAAGACCAGCATAACTTACCGAAACTGACCACACCACGACTCCTTTCTCATTGATTCGATCTCCGAACTCATTCTGAAGCCAGTCGACGAGAACCGTCTGTTGGACGTCATACTCAATTGCAGATGTGGGCATTGTGGAGACGCGGTTGGTTTATTCACTCTTTCCAGCTTTAATGTACCTACTGATGGCATTTTTAAACTTCGAGAAGAGGGGCTTTCCACTTTATCCTCGTTATCTCGGACTGTTTCTTGACTCACTTGCCCGAGCCGGGCCGGTTCGGATAGCAATTGTTGCAATGCCAACACCAATAAAAAGACTCGGCGTAAGGCATTATCTACAGCCGCACTGGTCAGAGGCATCCCAAACTATTTCCCATTACCAAACCCGGAATAGTGGCAAGCCACTCCTGCAAGTCGACGGCAACCCTCCCACACCGTGGTGCGCGCACCAGGGTGACCACAACCACGAGGAACTTTTAGCCGCCGGACGAACATGGAAGAATATCGTATTGGTCACGCCGCAAAATTAGAGCTGATGTGACGAGGCTCTTTTGTGGGCAAACCAACGCCTTCAGAAGTTGAAATGACGCGCATTGGATTCAAATAAGAATTCTTCCTCTTCATCAAGGCTATGCGCTTCTCCACATGATCCTTCGATCGAAAAACTCACTGTGACCGCCAAGATGTCTGACCACGACCAAAGCAGTGAAATGATCAGCTTGAGCGATTTCGGGGCTCCGGCTCCGGCTCCACTTGGGCCGTTCAAACCACGCCCCACTCCGGCCGAGGTGGACCCCGAACAAACCCCGTGGCGCCGGGGGGCTCTTGAAACATTCGACGTCTTCTCTCTCATTGCCAACAAGATGATTGGCACGGGAATTTATTCTGCGCCGGCAACCGTGTTCCTATTGACCGGAAACAAAAGTTTGACTCTTGGACTCTTTGGTGTGGGCTTTTTCTACTCTCTCATCAGCATGGTCATGTATCTTGACTATGCCGCCGCCTGGCCATTCAATGGAGGAGAGCTTGTTTATGTGAGTCCGGTTTTGAAGTTTCATTAGATATTGGTTATGCCTAGGGCTAACTCTTGAAACTCGCCCGATAGTTAGACGAGATCACTGCGCATGCCATTGGATACGACGACGAGGATGCAGCCCCAATATTACCCGACCCCATAACCGAACCCACATCGCCACCTCAAAGCCCAAGTACTACAAACAACTGGACACCAAATGGGCTCAATATACTAGGAGCTCAGATAAACCCCAACGACATTGCTGCTATGGCCCAGCAGGGTAACATGCCACATGGAGTCGCCCGCGCAACCACCAGGGAGTCTCACCATATCAACTCCGTCATGGACTCAACAGGACAGCAAACACCAATACAACCAAATACACCAAGAACAAGTCTGAGACATCGAATCAAAACCTTTCTGCGCAAGTTCCTCGGGGATGGGTTGCTGGCATATGTCACTTACAGCCTCTCCTTCATCGGTGTCTTCAACTCGGGAACAAACAGCATGCAAACTGGTCGAATGATCCTGATCTGTATTGCCGCTTCAGATACAGCGTCTGGAACGGCGTCGGATATCAATCGTCACGTTGCCCGGCTAATCGGGGTTGTGGTCCTGACTACTATCTGCCTCGTTCAGTTCTTTTCTCCAAACACGGGACGGAAGCTAAACAGGTTTCTCGCCACCGTCAAGATTCTTTTCCTGGTAGCTTTATTCATCGTTGCCGCTTCCGCAACCAGTAAACCAAAGGACCCGGCGAAAGATTGGTTTACATGGCACACATCTGCTCCAAGGGATGGCAGAGCACCAACCCCGAAAACATGGGTTACGTTTGCCAAAGCACTGCTCGCTGTTCTCTTCAGCTTTGAGGGTTGGGAGAATGCGACGTTTGTCACCGGAGAGATCCCTCGCGACAAACAGTACGTCCTTCGCCGTGGCTTCATTGCGGGCGTCTGTACAGTGGGTGTGCTTTATCTCCTCGTCGTTGCCGTCTTTCTCAATTCAATATCATGGGAGGCGCTCGATGCTGCTAGATCAAATGTCCATTACGCCGCATTGCTGACTGGGGATGGTGTTACAGCAAAGCAGGCTTGGGCAGTAATAGGTGCTATATCGTCCATTGGCAGTCTCAACTCAATCATCTATACTTTCTCGCGCGTCAAGCAAGTCATTGGGCAAGCCGAAGTTATACCCTGGTCCAAGATTTGGAAACAAGATGACCGTATTGAACGGTCCAGTAGCGGTGGCATAATCGCGAATAACGATCCTCACGCTTTCATCCACAAAGCCCCTCAGGGTGGACTGATTATCCACTGGGTAATGAGCATCGTTGTCATTGCGGGATCTTCTTCCATTCCTGCAACTATCGAGTCAGTGCAGCTTCCCGGTTACATACAAACTTACGCGCACTGCTTCATTCTCATGGTCCTTGGAGCAGCATATTTAAATCTCAGCAATCGGGAATGGGCGGTGACGCCTCCCAGACGCGATCTCCCCGGAGTGGAGCAACGCAAACCCCCGTTTCGTCCTTCTCAAGCCGAAAGCAGCGTTGCCCAGTGGTTTCTCAGAGTTGCTGTTATTCTCTACGTGTTGACCAATCTCGCCATTCTCATCATCAATGCGCTGGGACCATATGTTGGATCCGATGGGTCCTCCGTCTCCTTCAAAGGGTTTGGATTTCCCATTATTGTTGGCGCAATCTTGCTTTTCAGCACCGCGTATTATCTTCTTGTATTTGGCAACGCCAGGCGGATCTATCCCCAATCACCGGTACCGGGAAACGAAAACGCGGACCCTCTGCTGCCCATCAGGGAGAACGGCATTTATTCGCATAAAAAGTGGTCTCTTTTGAACATGGCCGGCGTCGAGTGTGAGATTGTCAGGGACAGGTATCACAACCCAAATGTTGAGCGAGTTTACAGGTTTGGCAGGAGATGGCGCATCATGTACTATCTTCCAGGAGAAAGACCACTATACCCCGGCGATGCTGATCCTCCCAACGATAGAGAATCAACGACTACTGCAGGAGGGAACAATGATCTTGGCTCAGACCGCAACAAACTCACATGGAAGATATTTTTATACTGGTTATTTGGCGGTGACAGGCTCAGAGAAACCCCGGCCCAAAGGTTTAGTCATTGGTGGAACAAACAAAAATGGATTAATTGGTTATTTTGAGATTAAGAGGGAATGAAAATAATGAGTTTTTATATTTATATGTGTAGACTATTACCTCTTACCTCGTTATTATAATCCAATCCTTGTCTTTAGAAGTTATTATTTGGTCTTTGCGTTGCAGTATTCAGGATATGCTTCCTGATAACTTTCACAATATCTCAGTCAGTGACAGTCATTGATCAGAAATGCTGAGATGAAACTTACCCAAGTATGCGACGTCCAATGATATCACCCAGCACATATTGCACTGACTTGAGGATCCAAACTGGGATGTAAAACGGAGGGCATATGAATAAGGTGCCACTGCTTAACCCGATCAGAGCAATGGAGAAAATCGAAGGCTGGATGCCTTGGGTGGTGCAATCACGCATGTATCCAATGAAGTTGCGGAGAAAGCTCTCGTCAAAACCGGGTTGCATGGGGTACGGATCTGCCCAACACTTGAAGACTAAATCCTCGTTGGTTTCATTAATTGAAGAGTCTGCCCAGAATCGATGACTGTATGGTTGGTGAAACTGAGTCAATAAATGTCTCTTAAAACCAATGTCAATGCTCTTCACTCACCGAATGCCTTTAGGGATTACGAGTATCCCGTCGTCTTTAGTGAATCGGACTGTCTCATTTCCTCTCGCGGCGCCCAAGGCACCTTGGAGAACTTGAAAGTACTCGGTCTGGTCGACGTGGATGTGAAGAGGTGGTCCAGACTTTCCTTCCCGGACCAACTTATTGTTGGCATAGTGTGTTTCCTTCACAACAAAACGACCGTCTTCCTCATAGAGAAATTCATATAGAGCTGTGCCCAGGAATGAACGCATTGTCGATCCTGGCGGGTGAGGTGTTGGTTGCGGCCGTGGGGAAAGCCATTGCTGCCATTGATTGACCATGTTGTTGCGAGGCTTGTTTCGTCACAATAATACCTTGGTTGAATAATTCAAGTCAGCCGTGCGAGTTATGCAGGGAAGGATGATGCTTTTTCTCAAAAGGAAAATACCATTGATCACTGTGGATCACTCACTGGTCTTTAAAACCCCTCAACTGTCAGCACATCCAATTCAGAACAGATCAGAGAACCGGGGACTGATCACCAAATGGAGAATACCGCTATGGTACTGCTTTGTCAGCCCTCGTTCCTCCTTGGCGATCTGGGCCCAGCCAATGAGGGTTGAGATCTTGACAGTCTGTCAAGGCGGGTGGATGAAATCCATCAATTTGCTGATGTGAGATTTTATTAAGTTATGTTTTATTGTCTTACTTGCATGTATCACCTGCAGTGATTCCCCACCTGGCAGTGTTCTGCGTTCACTTATACAACACTGACGTGAAGATCAGCCGCCGGCTGTCCGAGGATCAAAACCCTGTTATGGGAAGAACGCTTTCTTTGGTTTAAGGGAGGCGTTGTGGAAATCCGGATGGCGATAAGATGGATGTATGTACCTTGCTGTCTTGGCCTGCTAGCCCCTTACAGGAGAATTTCTTGAAAATACTTTCCTGTCGCATGAAGAGAAAGATCCCATTTCATAGTAAGCCCATAATTCTTAAAACAGATTTTATATAGTAAGAAACATTTCCCACGCCATCTATAGAAATCCTCTTACTCGATGATTTTATTTTTCACCCATCTCAGCCATCTATCACTCTTCAGTTAGATACACTTTCCTGAAACGCACTTTCATCTCCAATCTGTTTGATATGAATAGCATTGCCCTCCACAAAGTCCATTGTATCTAGTGGAGAGCGTACATTATCCTTCTAAGCGCAAATCCTTTATCAAAACTTGGGATTGGAAAAGGGCTCGGGGATAAATGATGCAAGCTAAACTTCGTTTTCTCCGAATTACACTGCCCATTAACCTTGCTTTGACAGAGGAGGAAGAAAAAAAAAAGAAAGAAAAAGGGAAAAAAAGGAACAAAAGAAAGAAGAGGAAACGAAAGAGAGAAAGAATATAAAGACTGCATTTTAGTGATGTCATCTGCTTACATGGCGTATTGAATACTCGCTCAACTTCTCAGATATTCACCGCTCCTCAATTCAAGACAAAACAAATTAAAATAGCGCAAAGGCTAAAGGACAGCTACGCCATATTAGTAATACGCAAAACTTCTTAAGTGATCTAGTCTATTCTCCTTTCATTCTTGTTTGTCTCCGTGTGTCCCCGCTTAGATCCGCCCAGAGATATACCATTTACCTAATTCGGCAGTTGGTGGAGTTGCTATTAACTGTAACGCTACGGTATTGTTGGTGATTGATTATAAATTCAAAGAATCTGAGGAAGCTACAAGATCTGGATTGATGGTATGTATTGGCCATATTTCTGATATAAAAGCCTTTAGTCTTGAAGTCTTCAAAGAAGTACAGTAATTAGCATTGTAAAGACATTGAAGACGGAAATATGCAACTGATCTTTGAGAATAATCGTCGTCAGTAGTTTAGATATCGGACCGAACACATAGACTAGCATTCTTTGGCATGGTACGTGATGTATGGAGTGGAGATTGTGAAATGGATGGGATTGATGGTATTAATAATGACGGAACCCGTCTCGGACATATTGTGCTACAAAGCGGTTAGGAATACATTGTGTTACCTTCGGATTCCAATACCCTAACGCAAAAGCATTACAAGAAGCTTTCATATGCACATTCATGGAGCCATCCGGTTCATTCGGCATTATAAATCAAAGAAAAGCAGCAGGTGGACCTCTCTACTCTCATGTCGACGAAGGTATATATATCTGAGTGATAACTCGGTATTATTGCTTGCTTCTTTTCCTCAACTTCTCACTCAAAATCAACAGTATTTGTTATATTCTACATCTTCCTTCAATATCGAAAATGTCTACCATTCTTATTACAGGCACCTCGCGTGGCCTTGGCTATGAGTTTCTCCGCCAGTATTCTGCCACTCCTGAGAATACCGTCCTCGGGATTGTTCGCAACAAGGCTGTCACTGCTGAAAAGATTGCTTCCGATCCTGAACTTTCCAACCGTACCAACATCCACCTCCTCGAAGCCGATTTGACAAACTATGCCGCACTCAAGAAAGCTTCTGAAGACGCTGCCCCCATCACCGGCGGTAAACTCGACATCCTCATCGCCAATGCCGCTTATTTGGATGGCTTTGATGCCTACGACGCCGTGGGAAAACTGGGCGCTGACCCAGATGAGTTGACAAAGTACTTTCGGCAACTCTTTGAAGTCAACGTCATTGGAAATGTTCACCTCTTCAACATTTTTCTTCCGTTGATCCTTGCTGGTCATGACAAGAAGGTCATTGCCATTTCCACCGGTTTCGCCGACCCCGTCTTCACCAATGAATGGGATATCGAACCTGGCGCATTGTATGCCTCGAGCAAAGCAGCAATGAATATGCTAGTGGCAAAGTACAGCGCACAGTACAAGAAGGACGGAGTTCTTTTCTTATCGATATGCCCAGGCATGGTTGAGACCAGCCACTACAAGAACCCGACCGAAGAACAAAAGGCGCAACTGGGAGGATTGATGCAAAAGTTCCAGCAGTATGCTCCTCGGTTTTCTGGACCATCTACCCCTGAAAAGTCGATTGCATCGCTGAGGAAGACTATTGCTGATGTCAGCATTGAGAAGGGGCATGGAGGAGATTTCATTTCTCACTTGGGTGGCAAGCGTTGGTTGTGAGGAGATGGTGTGTTGTGAAAGAGGCGATCGACAAAACCTGTAGACATAACTTAAAACTTGAACTTCAATAGACTGCTTTGTCAGTGGATGATCCAACTTGCACCTTTGCTTCCACGACTTTTCCATGCAATCCACATGATCTTGCCAAGAATCTGGGGAAGCTCTTCCCCCACCGTTCAAGCATCGCCAAGATGCCTTTTGTTGTGCGGGGAAGTGGATTATCTGTGAAGCGCAAAGGCATGAAGAAGTTGCCCAGGAGCTTCTGAAAACCCCTTTTCTCCAATTTTTCCTTCTCTGACCAGGCTCATTCCCAGCCAAGGTGAGATTGTGAATGTTATGCCTCGGCATCTTGACAGGTTTCCCCTCACCATGGGCACGAGTGGCCAAAACAGGACTAGAGCAATGTTGCAGAGCTCGATGCGACCTGCAGCCAAGGAAAGTCTGGTTTAAACGAGATCTTGATAAGAATGTCTGCTCTCAGTCAGCGAGGATGTCTTGCCTGGCTTTCCAATGTCCTTGCACGTCGCGTTCAATTGAAGAAACACCATGGAGATGTCGTCCCTTGCCCTCGGGGCAGCAGCCACCGTCTTGGGCTCGGCCTACCTCTCGGCCCGTCTTTCCCTTGCTCACGATGTTATTTTTGCCAAGATTGCAGGCACTTCAATTCTCAACATCATCCTCGCCGTCCGAGCTGGCAAGCTCAACTTCTTTTACATCCTAGAACGACATGCGCAAGCCAAGTCGACAGCCAACAAGCCTTTTATCCTGTTTGAAGGCAAATCATGGACCTACGCCGAGACATATGAGATTGTCCTGAAATATGGAACATGGCTGAAGAAGCACAAGGGTGTCAAGAAGGGGGATATTGTTGCGTTGGAATATCAGAACTCGGCCATGTTTATGTTTTTGTGGTTTGGACTTTGGAGCATTGGGGCAAAACCTGCCTTTATCAACTACCAACTCCAAGGAGATGCTTTAGCTCATTGTATGCGCGAGAGCACAGCAAAACTTGCATTGGTTGATCCCCTCTTTGAAAGTGGATTAACAGTGGAAGTGAGGGCAAAGGTCCCCGGCATGGAGTTTGTCATTGTGTCAGAGGATCTTGAGAGGCAGGTGGAAAATATCGAGGCTGTCAGGTACCCCGATTGGTTGAGAAAGGAGGACAGTTATGTTGGGACAGCAATCCTGATTTACACGAGTGGCACTACGGGTCTGCCCAAGGCTGCCATCATGAGTTGGGCGAAGCTGTTTGTTGGTGGTGGATTGACCCCAGTCGGTACTGGGATGACGGCAAATGATGTCTTTTATACCGTGAGTTTTGTTTCAAAACTTTTCCTTCGTGATCTGTCCATTTCAATGTGTGGCTAATGGATATTTTCTTTATTCAGTGCATGCCTCTTTATCACAGCTCCGCTTCTTGCTTGGGAGCCTGCGCCGTCTTGACTCAAGGAGCCACGTTGGCAATTGGGAGGAAGTTTTCGACCAAGACTTTCTGGAAGGAGGTCCGGGAAACAAACTCAACCATCATTCAGTATGTTGGTGAGACTTGTCGGTACTTGACTGTTGCGCCGCCCGAGATTGATCCAGTCACTGGGGAAAACTTCGACAAGCAGCATCGGGTTCGGGTGGCAATGGGCAATGGCTTGCGTCCAGATATCTGGGACAAGTTCAAAGAGAGATTTGGAATTGAGGTACGTTGCGTCTATTCATTAGTTTTCATACCTCTTCTCACAAGATTGCCAGACTATCTACGAGTTTTATGCCGCAACCGAAGGCGCTCTTGGGCTTTGGAATGTTTCTACCAATTCCTTCAGCAAAGGTGCCGTTGGCAGATACGGGTTACTGTCGAGGACTTATGTCAAAGCTACATCAGCAATTGTCGAACTTGATGATGAGACCCAGATGCCGTGGCGAGACCCCAAGACCGGTTTTTGCCGTCGTGTCAAAGATGGTGAGCCGGGAGAGTTCATTGCCAAACTTCCTGCCGACGATGTCACGAAGAAGTTTCAAGGGTACTTTGGTAATAAAGGCGCAACGAACTCCAAGATTATGCGCAATGTCTTCAAGAAGGGGGATGCTTGGTATGTACTTGTGTGCGGTCGTCCCAGGTTATGATATATGACTAACGGATTTATGCAGGTTCCGGTCTGGAGATGTTCTTCGTTGGGATGACGAAGGACGCATCTACTTCTCTGACCGAATTGGAGATACCTTTCGCTGGAAGAGTGAGAATGTCTCTACCGAGGAGGTTGCTCACGCTCTCGGAAAACATCCTGCCGTTCTTGAAGCAAACGTTTATGGAGTCCAGCTTCCCAACCATGACGGACGAGCTGGATGTGTGGCAATCTCCTTTGATACCCCGAATGTCACTCCTGAGCTTATGGCAAGTCTTGCAAGTCATGCCAGGGAAACTCTTCCAAAGTATGCGGTTCCTCTGTTTCTGCGCGTAATGAAGAGTGTGGGACAACAGACAACTGGAACAATGAAGCATCAGAAGCACATTCTACGCCAACAGAGCGTAAACCCAAAGAAGGTGGATGGAGATGCTCTGTTTTGGTTGCAGGGTTCAAGATATGAGGCGTTTGGGGAGAAGGAATGGAAGCAGTTGGAAGGTGGACGAGTCAAACTCTGAGCGAGGATAGCTGGGAGTGTTTTTTAATGACAATGGATATTAAATGGTTAATGCCAATCTGGTTCTATGTGTATAATGTATAAGTTTAAGTATCTAGTGTGACAGAAAAGGGACTGGAAAAAGTCTATAAACTCATATACTGATCAACCAGATCCATTAAATCCTCCGAGAATATGTCGCTCACTTGTCCTCATCAACTCTGAACAGCGCCAATGCCATGGCTTCCGAAAACACAGAGGCATTTGGCTTCTTAACACTCAGCAATCTTGTTAAGCCAACCCCGACATCACTTCCTCCATTTATAGACACCGGACTGACTGCATGCGGTGATGTAGAACGAGACCCGTATGTATCAGACTCCGAGTCATTGTATCTATCGTAAGCTGATGGTTGATACGCATGATACCTGTTGTCCTGGCTGTTGGGTGCACCCGGAACAGTTAAGCTATTGTTGTAGCTATAGCGTCTTGAACGTTCCCAACCAGATTGAGTCGAAGGGTGTGGAGAGAGTTTTCCTGCGTTGCTTCTGCGCAGAGATCCTGCCACCGAGTCACTCAAGGACATTGAATTCAGATTAAGGGCATCGATTTGAGCAGATACGGGTGACGCATTGCGAGAGCTTTGAGCATTCCTGTCAGGCAGTGGCGACTTTGATCTCGCCCTGTCGCCAAGCCGTGGTGCCTCAAACCGAGCTTTTGAGACTGTTGGATTGGGCGAGCGACCACGAGCTGCTTCCTTCTTCTTGTCGTTGTTCAGGATGCCCCATAAAGATTGAATCCACTTTTGCTTTTCGTCTGGCTTCATGGATCTGATGGGCAGGACTTCAGCACCAGCCATCTCACGAGTTGGCCAAGGAAAGCTGACGGCCATTTCACGAAGAGTAAGACTGTGCAGTTGTCGAAGAACGATGCGGATCTGTGGTTCAATATTTGCTTCGTGCGGGAAATGCCAGTCAGGCCGTTGTTCGAGGCGGTCGGCAATCTGTGTCATGGCACCGACAAGCCTGAGAAATGGCCAGCCGTCAATATCTTTTTGGGAGAACGGGGCAATGTTCAAACTTACCATTCAACTGCGACTTCATCCGGAACGGAGTGCGCATTGCTCAAAAGCCAGCCAAGTGTCTCAGGGGTACCAGATTGGTTGAGAATTGGAATGCTTCGTTTATCGTGCTCACGATCTTGCAGCTTCAAAATGAAGTCGTTATACTTTTTCATGGCGCTGAGTTGCACTCCAGCAAATCTTCCGCCTCTGAGAGCATGGCATATTTCGTCTCCGAGTGCGATGCCAGACTTGATGCCGCTGTTCAGACCACGACCTGGCCAGAAGTGAACAGTCATTGCTGCATCACCGGCAACTGCAACAAGTCCATGTGGGCGACGAACATAACGAGAATCTTCCAATGGCAACATCTGCACGCCCTCTCTTACTGCTTGAACCACGATTGGGATTCTGACGACGTTGATGACCTCGTTTTCCTTGAACCCAAACAACTTCAAACCATCCTCGATGGACTTCCAAAGATTTGAACTGCGATCCTCGGATGGTGCAAAGATTTGCGCTTCCGTGAAACCATCTGGGATGCTGCCATCAGGACGTCGGAAACAACCTGGTCTGCCGAAATGAACTGGCTGACCGTCAATGCTGACCATCTTGTGCCATTCTTCCTCAGTGAGTTGCATGTTGAGATATCCTCGACCATCATGGTCGCTTGCGTTCAGGAGATATCTGGTTTGCCCGAGTGTCAAAAACATATTCAGTGGTTGACTCCACGGCAGTCCTGCTTTGGATCCGCGGTCGAATGCGAGGCCGAGGGCATAACTCCTCCCCCTTTCCTTCTCATATCCATGAAAATATCCCTTTCTCACCCAACTTGCGGCGCCGTCGGTTCCCAAGAGAACATGAAAGTCACCGGCCTTGCCAGCAGCAAGCTCCTCTCTGGTCATGCCCTCTGCATGGAGATGGATCAAACCCCGAAACTTGTCTGTCTGACAATGCTGCAGGAAGCGGTCTTCAACTTTCCGAATCTGAATGTTGGCGCTGCCTGGCCAAACCCTTTCTGGACGACCAGCAAAGAGTGCTTGAAAGGAAAGAGGGCTGAGGAGATTGGTGACGGTGTCTTGTAAGGTGACGACTTGATCACGTCGTTTTGCGGTAGGCGGATAGTCAACCACACCGTCGGGCCGAGTTATCCATCTCCTTTCCCAAACATGGACCTCTACCTTTCCTGCCCCTTTTTCGGCGAGAGAGATTGCAGATGCAAGTCCTGTTGGTCCGCCTCCAATGATGCAGACCTTCAAACATCCTGATGGGTATGGATATTTAATGAGCTCTCCAGGTGGCAAGGGGTTCAGATTTCGGTGGATTGACGGATCGAAGAAGAAGTCCAACACTGCTCGGCATTTCTCTCGTTCTACACCATACTGGGAAGCGGTTGAGGGGATATTGGCTTTGATCAGCATGAAACGAACAGCCTGGAGTAGGGGAGTTGGAGTGAATGTGGAATGGTAATTTTTGTAGATTGTGGTTTGCACTGCTGATGCAAGAGATGGCACAGTTCGACTGTGTGTTGGATCACCAATGATTGCTCGGAGAGAGTTGGTGATGATGGTGTCGCCGCTCATGGAAGCTATGCGGTATAAAAAGATGCGTGCCCGATCAATATCAGTGCGAATGGCGTCTTGACCTCCCCAAGCATCTTCATACACCTTTGGAAAGAAAATGACATCTTCCTGACTGTTGATAGTAGGAGCGGTACCGTTTGCAGATGGTCCAGATGTGCTCTCGCTTGGAGCTGTGGCAGTCAAGTTTGCTCCTAAGCGACGGAAACTGAAACCCCCGTTTGCAGGCGAGATGACCTTCCCGCTCGGCATGATGCGTGAGGAGGAAGATTTTTTGTGGCGTTTGTGTTTTTCTTTTGCTGCAAAAAAAGGTTGCCCACACTCCTCTGGAGTGAATGCCAAAGGTGGTGACTTTTGAGATTGATGATCTGAACCTTTGGTTAGCAGAGATAACGACAACCTGGAAGGCATCTTGTGTTTGAGCGTCGTAAGGAACTTTTAAGTGAAAAAATGAGATGGATGGGAAGGAGATGAGTCTGCAGTAAGACTTCGGGCACTGTCCTACTCACTATATGTATGCCAACATTCAGAGTGTGACTTGGAAAGTCTTGTGACTGGTTGGGCTGTGTTTTGAAAACTTGTCTAGCGTCAGGCGTGCATGCTGAAAGATCGGGATCACGAGATTGGATGACTGATGACGGGCATTGCATTCGCAGATGAGGAAAAATATGGAATAAAGGAATTCCAGTTATGAATTTCTGGACAGCCCGCGAGTTATCAACTCACACGTGGTGTATGGGACACGGGTTTAAAGGGCAGGGCTCGGCCCCAACCTATCCGGTCCGGTGTCATGCAGTTGGCTGTACACAGTCCCCAACCTTTTCTTGTATACATGGCTGGTAACTGCAGGAGAAATTAGCGCCCAGATCTTTTCCTTGAGCATGTTTACATGTAGTTCTAAAATGCTGCAAGCGAAGTGGCACAAGCTTGTGCAGCCAAGCAGAGTACGGGTAAATACCGTCAGGTTAAAAATTGTGACTCAGCTTTGTTCAGTTCCAGACAGCCACAGGAGTCTTGTGGTGTTGAATAAAAAGACATTAAACTGAGAGTTGTCAACTGGCTAGGAAACTGTTCACTTCATCCATTTTGTTGACGTGGGGTCTTGGGCTGGCTGCTCAACAATGTCAAAGCGGTCAATCTTGTTTCCAAATTTGGATTCCGTGGGGCTGTTTCTTGCAGGGTACCTTGCAGCAGAACACCGCAGGGGACTGAGTCATTTAGCCAATGGAAATCCTGAGGGAGCCTACCCACGGCGGCTGTGTGCCACGTCTATGCGTTTCAGACCCTGATTGCAACTGCTTCCATATGGCCACAAATGGTTCTCCATGACCAATTTGCATCTTGAGAAAACGGAATGTTGCTATCCAGGTTGACGCCAAGACACATGGCGTTTATGTCCGCGATCTTGTCGTTGAATGCATTTTAAGTGCTGACACCGCGGTCTATCCGGATTCTCCGGGGAAATATTCAGGCACCAATTTGTAACTTGGCAGTTATGACAGACTTGAAGTCAGATGAGAGGACTTTTGTGGACAAAAGTCAAGGAATGACTTGGACTATATCAATGGAATTTGTTTTATTCTAAACCTGCTGGACTGAAAAACTGACTCCCTTGCACCCGAGCTGATCCTCCTTTCTAGCATCTTGCTGTTTGCACCGCATAAACTGTTGTGCACCCAATGTTGTTACATGCCTGTGGATCGTTGCACGGGAATGAAACGGCTTTGGTTGGGAGCGCACCATTGCAGCCACATGGCCGAGTCAACGCTTGAGTAACGGTGCATTGAGGAACAAGGCAGCTTTTGCAGGCTGTGGCTGTTGTCGTCACCGTTGGGCAAGGAGCTGCTGGTGCATTGCAAGCTGAAGTGACAGTTGATGTGACGACTGATCGTGAAGTTGAAGTGACAGTTGATGTTACGACCGATAATATTGTCCTTGTAGTGGTAACAGTTCCTGCTGGGGCCGTTCTTGTTGCTGTTGTTGTTGAAGTAGCAGTGACGGTGACTTCGCGAATGTAACTCGCTGTGGTTGTAACAGTTACTGTTTGTGTGGGAAATCCAGCGTCGGTGCGTCCAGTTCTGATGGTCGATGGAGTCAAAGTCACTTGCTGTCCCATAACAGCGCTTTTAGCCATGTCAGTTTATGATGATGGATCCTGAAATTGTGGAAGACTTCTTACCTTGTCAGCAAGCTAAGGCAAAGGATAATTTGAGAAAACATCTTGTCGGGTTGAGATGCAGCGTTCAACAGTGTAAGAAAGAAAGCACGATATTGATCACTGCTGTTGTGTAATTAACTGGTTGAAGACATCGCAGGTGGACATGCAGGCTCTTTTATAGAAAACCTGAAAAGATCTATCCCTTCATCTTTGCTAGACATCTTGCAACCATAAAACTTGGCGTTGGCAAAGAGAGGTCAGATTGATATTTGCCGTTTATTGCACGGAGGATATATGTTAACAACACGAGATATATCAAGGGTTCAATGTAGCGCAAGATCTAAAAACAATCCTGAATGAACCTGGTTGACGGGTCGTGACAATTTATGCTGTGCTATTGTTGTCAACATCTCAGCTGAGAAAAAAGGCGAGCCAATCAATTTTCTTAAAGAAATTAGCGAATGTAATCCTGTTGATATTGCCGTTGCAGATTTGCCGTCCAACTAATATGTCGGATAATATCCGATCATGACCTTCCGAACACTGAGAACAGCATGGCATATTCTGTTGCTATAAATATCGACGGATGAAGAATGCAAGCATATGTTGCAGTATTGGAAATGCGCTAATCGGGATAAAAAATATTGAAGTGTTGTATTGTCCTTGCAATGATTTATTGAAGCTATGAAAAATGACAGACTGTAATAAAACCGTGGGTAAGCCCCTAAACCCCTAATCTTTACTTCGCTCGATTATCAGGTATATCTTATTAATGCAATGGCTTTTATTGCGTCTATTGCTTCTATTGCTTCTATTGTTTCTAT